>CALSBZ010041368.1:2331-12331 GCA_943591055.1 Gobionotothen gibberifrons
GGGGGGGGGGGGGGGGGGGGAGTGAGTTATTGTTGGAAGGCGATGTTGAACAGATGAGTTTTAAGGGTTGATTTGAAGATGTTGAGAGAAGGGGCGTTGCGGATTTCTGCAGGGAGGGAGTTCCAGAGGGTGGGGGCAGCGACACTGAAGGCACAGTCCCCCAAGGTGCGGAGGCGTGAATGGAGAATGGAGAGCAGGCCAGAGTCTGAGGATCGAAGGGTGCGGGACGGGATGTATGGGTGGAGGAGATCTGTGAGGTACTGAGGGGAGAGGGCATGGAGGGATTTGTAGGTGAGGAGGAGGAGTTTGTAGGTGATGCGGGACTTGACCGGGAGCCATTAGCCGCGTTCACACCGAGTACTTTTCACCCGTACTTTTCGCGTTTAGTTCCGTTAGTACCCCTGATGTTGCGTTCACACCAAAAAAATAACTAAGTGCCGGGAACTTTTCACCCCATTTTTAGCGCCTGCTGAGAGCAGGCACTTTCCTGTGGAAAAAAAGTACCCCAGTTCTGATTGGCTGGGCGATTGCAAACCACGCCCCGTAAAAGTCTGAAATGTTTTGTAGAGCCGCCATTTTATTATCCTCCCATTAGCATTATTAGCATTAGCATTAGCCCCGCGCAGAAACGCAGAGAGACTAACTTATGACAACACAAAATAAAACATGGGAGCGGTGGAGATGAGGAGGTGTCGGCGTTCTAGCCGTTTACTCGGAAGGCTTCAGTAGAAGCTGCTGGGAGTCCCAGCAGATTCTACTGAAGCCAGTCCCCAACTCCGGGGACTTCCGGCCGGGGATTTTCGGCGGCAGTATACGGCGTGAAGTTGTTTGCGGCCTGCCAGTAAACCAAAAGCAGAAGAAGAAGAAGTGACGTCCCCCAGGGACTTATTTCCGGTGTGAACGCTATCTGTATTTAGTGCCCTGGGGTATTAAGTGCCGCGGCACTGAGTGCCGGGAACTAAGTACAGCAAAGTACTCGGTGTGAACGCGGCTATTGGAGTCGGCATTAGGGCTGAACCCAAAGGGCCGGTTGTAACTTTAAGAGAAAGGGCACATTCTAAGAAAAAAGGTATATTTAGAAGAAAAGTCAAATTCTGAGAAAAGGGCACATAGTTATGGAATGCCATTTAATCCCAAATTAAATCAATACATAAATAATTAAATAAATACATATATACTGTATATATAAATATGCCTATGAAATAAATTCTGAAATAAATAAATGAGGCAATAAATATATATACATGTACATTTAAATACACATTTATTTATTTCATGGGACTTTTATTTCATAATGACACATGTATTTATTTCAAGAGACTTTTATTTCATAATGACACATGTATTTATTTCAAGACACTTTTATTTCATAATGACACATTTCCATTTCTTGTATTCCCCGGCTCTAAACACCGAAAACCGGAGCCTGGTTCTCGTAAAAGTTGATTTAGCCATTTTTCTCTCAAATGACACCATGGAGGAATGTAACGGGAGTTGACAGGGGACTCTGCCCGCCTCACGAGTGCCTATTTTCGGACACTTTTGTTCACCTTTCCCCCTATTTCCCCCGGTTTTATTAATGTTTGGCTATTTCACCCGGTTCCTTCTACCGGGGACACTTCTCGGGTCATATATTAACGGATTCTGACAATTTTTGTTGCATTTTTCTCCTCTCACTGATCGAATGGCAAACGCGACCCACCAGCGGAGGGCCTCCACCGGCCCGGCCTAGTGCCGGTGCTCTGGCGGTCGGTTCCTCCGAACTGCGGGTTCAACACTGATGGCTGGGAGGGTGTGCTGCGTTGGGGTGGGGGACTTCCCCCACTCTGCATGTCTCTTCCTTCCCGGGCAGGCCGGGGAAAATACAAGATGTCGTTATTTATTTATATATATATATATATATATAGATATAATAAGTGTCAGTGCGATTTTATTTTGTATTAGCGTGCATTTCCTGTTCGGAAAGTGGTGCTGCACTGAGAGTAAACAATACAAGGTGTCCCTATTTATATATATAATATAACATTTGACAACAATCAATTTCATTAATGGGAGACCCTAAAGATAAGAAAAATCATTGTTGTGTTTTGTTCTACCTCGGGTAGGGGTATCTCAAAATCTGAGGGCCCTTCCTGCTAGACTAAATGTCAAGCTGCTTTGAGCGGCCATATTGGCTGCTGCGCCCTGGTTACAGTCTCACAGGAGGTACTTCCAGCGATTCCGCGGATATCTGAATCATATTTCTAATCCTTATAATCGAAAATATATTATTAATTACGTAAATGATGCGCACCTGGACGCGCCGGCCAGAGGGTTTTAAGTACTATTTAAAATGTTAATTTGCTACATATCCACACAAACAAACAAAGTGTGCAATCCAATGAATGTTAATCTAACTGGGTTTTTATCTCTTTTTCTTCTCTCAATTATTTTATTTCTATTGTGCACTCTAATCAATATTAATCGGTAACACTTTATGGTAAGGGTACATGAATCATCATGAATTCATGCATGACTTAATGCATGAAAAAGCATGAATTCATTCATGTTGTAATTCATGAACTATCAGTAATGTACAAGGATTAATAGTATCTCATGCATGACTTAATGCAGGAACAATATCTTAATTTATGCATCAACTAAGGTATCTCAATCATCATGATTTCTGAGTTACAGTGGTGGAGCCAGGACATTTTCAGTGGGGTGGCCAGGATGGAACCAGTGATCATTTTGGGGTGGCATTGAAATCACTATTATATGAACATAAAAATACATCTCACTATAAAATAAGGGATTATTTAAGGAACCTATAACACACCTCTACATTATTTGGGATTAAGCTAGTGGTGGAATAGATCAAATAATATTCAGTATATCTAAAAAAAAAAATCTTATTCCCGCAGGCACAGTAACAACGAGGCTTACATTATACAAATGTAGTGCAATAGAGAACCGCAGTGACGCGTCCTAAAACCCGGAAGTATGTTAGCATTTTTACCACTTCCGGTTCCTTCGATAAAAAGCAATGCAATTTCTCCATAGGATTTTGGAAAATAGCTCCAAATAAGGTCTGTGTTTGACACAAATTGAAGAGACAGATCACGTTTTGTTCTACGACATTAAATACATCAGCAGTGACCCCGCTGGTGATTTTTTAAGAGTTTACGTGTCTGAAAAACGATGGTTGTTAACATGTGGCTGAATAGGACTACAGAAGTTGTCCAGGCCGTTTTACGTCAACACGTAAAACACTCCCGCTAAGTTTGTTTGCCCTGTTCTGCTTGAAAGCAAGTACTTGCCTCCTGCAAACTGTTCAAACAAACGCTTCAACTTGTACCATTTAGAATCTGTATGTTTGAATACGGATCTTAAGTTGGCGTGACGTTGAAGCGCGACCCTGCTGTAGTTCGTTTATAGCAGGGGTACTCAAATACAAATCTTAAAGGTCCAAAAAATGTTTTCAATAAGACAAAGGTCCGTTTATTTCGGTCATTCAAACTTTTAAACAATTGCAACAAGATTCTTAACACGAGGTTGCAAAAACTAAAATAATCTGTATGCAGCAGTTTTCCTTGTTATTGTGTCTGTGCTTGATCCCTCAGAGTGGCAGTGTAAGAGCTGCACAGTTATGAATAAAGGCAGCTGCACCCTCTTTCATTCAGCATTCCCATTATTGCTTTATAAATGTCTTTCCCCCTTGTGTGTCCACTGAGGTTCGTCAGGCCCAACACATCTTCAACAAACTCCCCCTTTGCCTCATCATAAAAACTCACAAACACCAGCAACTGAGCATTTTCAGTGGTGTCAGTGGACTCATCCACAGCTAAGGAAATGCACTATGCATTTTTTATTCCATCACAAAGCTGATGAATCAAATCACCAGCCTGTATTTATGTTCTTCTGGTTGCTGTGGAATCTGAGAGGGGGATTTGCTTGATTTGACCTGTTATTTCCTCTTTTTGTTTGCCTTCAAACATGGTCTCCATCACTTCAGTCATGCATTATTTTATACTTCAGTTATTATCCAGTGGAAAGTCCTACCTACTGGCCTAGTTAAATCAAAGTGGTTACTTTTTTTTGGCTGGGCAGTGTAGTTTTACACACCGTCTTATTTGACTTTATGTTTTTTGGGGGCAGACCACCACAAAGAAAAAAATATATTTACACACGTAAGGTCATCATCTTAACAGTTTTGTATGCTCATCCGTGAGCAGAGCATCAAGTTGACATGTCTATTAGGCTACAGCAGAATGCGGTGATTACCATTTTGTTCAGCAAAACGCCTCACAAACGTATTAAGATCAACAGCTTTAGTGTGTTTTGATTCAATGATGAGTACAGCCGCAAATACCTCATTCCTTCAGTACTTGGGTCGGAATGCTTCTCGTTTTGCGCCGTCCCCCCATTCAAATGAAATCGCCGCCAGGGCCGGGGGAGGGGTTACAAGACGTGCGTCTTGTGCTGCATTCACTTGCACTCGGACATTAGAGACTTTCTCTCATAAATATCCGATGAGCCACAACTTTTCTTTCAAAACAAAGCTGCCAACTGGGGTGGCAGCTGGTAGGTGAAACTAGGCTACTAGCTACAGTACAGATGCAACTAGATGAGCTGTTAACTCTCGCTCTGACTTTCTTTTTTGTAAACTCTCGCTCTGACTCAGACAGGTTGAAAGAGACGAGACACGCATTTTTCCCACCCGCATCCGCGAAGACCCGCCTTACTGTGCCTCTGATTCGCAGACTGTTGGTGGGGGGGGAAAACGCTGACGGGATGCTGAATGTGATTGGACCAATGCGTTGACAGACACACACAGACAGTGTGACAGTCGGACATGCAGAGCGCTGTTTGCAGTGGACATATAGCGGAGAATTTTGACTCGTTACGTTGTGGCGATGTCTCGCAGATAACACAGATAATACGACAAATATAATTTTGCTCAGAGTCCAGAGACAGTTGTGGTTCGGTCCGGATCCGGACCGGAGTCCGGACTTTGAGGATGCCTGGTTTATAGCATAACGTTAGCATTTTGCTTCTTGCGACTAGATTTATGATTAGAAAATTAGAAAAGTAGGGTAGACATGTGGATATTATCCGGCTGAACAAAACGTGATCCGTCTCTTAAATGTGTTTCAACCACAGACCTTATTTAGAGCTATTTTCCAAAATCCTATGGAGAAATTGCATTGCGTTTTTGACGAATCAACCGGAAGGAGTTTACTTCCGGATTTTAGGACGCGTCACTGCGGTTCTCTATATACAGACTGTTTAGCTTATGGTGATCAGCCAACACATTCTCACTCCCAACTCGGCCTATGTTGACGTTATGTCAGGGTCCCTGTCGTCACTATCCAACGCAAGGGGGGGCCCTTTAGCGTTGAGTTTCAACTGTCAGGGAGTCCCATTGACTTGCATAGAGCTCCCTGAACGTTGGTAATAGACGAGTTGGGATCGCGGCGAAATGCTCTCCGCAGATCCATTCTCACAGCATTTATCAACCTTTTTCTAACTCAATATCAAGCCACACTTATTGTGTTTAGTTCTTTATTTTAATTGTATAATGTCAGACTTCTGTCAGTTAAATCTGTATTATTTCATCGTTTTTTGTATTCTTTTCTAAACCACACACTGTTATTTACTCAACAATAAGACACAATTATCTTTGTGTTTATTTTTTTGTTTGATTGTATAATGTCGGACTTTTGGAGTCCGTCAGGACCGAGGGTCGGAGCAGCTCATAGAAGTTGCTTAAAGGGGACCTATCATGCAAAATGCACTTTTCTACGTCTTTTATACATGAATATGTGTCCCCGGTGTGTCAGGGAACTCACCAAGTGTCAGAAAACACAACCCTCTCTCTTTTCCTCCATACCCAAATCTCTAAAAACGGGGCTGCAACGGATCTTATACAGACTGATACAGATTTGAAATATCTCTGACGTCAGAAACAAGGAGCTCCGCCTATATGGCCAACTATCCACCTATCAGGGGAATGGGGGGTTGCCGTGGCATGGTAACAGCATGGTAACGTGACGCTCGTGCCTCGCCCCCCTCCTTTACAGGGGGGCGTGGTCGGCTGCAGCTCATTTGCCACAGAATCAGCCCTTGCAAAAACAGGGCTGGAATACAGCAAATATAGCGAATGCATGATCTGTTTGGTATTTTGAAAAAAAAAACTTCACAGACATGTTTTATATAGGTATGGCCCTACAACATATTATTCAAATATAGCATGATAGGTCCACTTTAAGAGAATTTTACACCCGGAAGTAAGTATTCTCTCCGCTTTGCTCAAACCCTGTGATTAGTCCTCAAGCTCTGTGATTGGATGTTTTAGCCGCAATGCACGTTGGGATATGGTGTTTATGTGATGTGAAATCCGTGAAAAAATAAAATAATACTTTATTCCGAGTGTGCATGCTTTTCTCTTTGGAAGTCATCACATAACGGCATTATAATACACGGTTCGGTTGCATTAAATATTACAGATCTCCCGTAGTTCTTTATTTATAGAGCCCTGATGAGAAGACTTCTAGACAAACAGGAAGAACTGCCGCCGAAACTGAATATGTGACGTGGATCATAAATATATCAGCAATTAAACAACATCTTCAATTTCTCTTCACACAATACGTCTCCTTGCAGTATCAATACTAATTGGGCTGACTTTTATATTTGATCCAATTGGTATATAGGCTATATTTACACCATAACGGTGCACAGCTGATGGAAAGGGACACCTAGTGGTTAAAGCACGTTATTGCATTTTATTATTAGATATTAATAGGAGACACAGACAGACAAACTAATAAGGCTTTATTTAAACATTAAAGAATACTTTAGGTTAAGGTCTTCTTTTGAATAAGAAAAAAGCTTTGGGGGTATACATATTATGCCTGACAAAGTACTAATATATTGCTTTCCTGCTATGTTAACTACTGTATGTGTAAGCACTTATTTTAACTGATATTATACATATGTATTATACTCTTATAAGATGTATGTAGGTAGTATAAGAAATGTGCAGAATACGACAGTTTAATGGTGGAGGTACACATATTGATAGATGTCTTGTAATGCATTGTTGAAGAACCTGCGACCCAAGTTTTTCCTCTCCGACCTTGTCAGGTATTTGGACCCATCCAAATCCAGTTTTGGATGGTCTGCTGTGGTTCCATCCCATTTCAAAGTGCTGTTTGACGCTCGGCGTAACCCTCTGCGCACTGCCACTCAAACATCCAATCACAGAGCTTGAGGACTCATCACAGGGTTTGAGCAAAGCGGAGAGAATACTTACTTCCGGGTGTAAAATTCTCTTAAGCAACTACTATGAGCTGCTCCGACCCTCGGTCCTCCTGACGGACTCCAAAAGTCTGAACATTATACAATCAAACAAATAAATAAACACAAGGATAATTGTGTCTTATTGTTGAGTAAATAACAGTGTGTGGTTTAGAAAAGAATACAAAATTAGAATGAAAAACGATGAAACAATACAGATCTCAGTTTTTTGAGCCCCTACTCTCCCCCTAACTGACACCAACAAAAGTTAATTATTCAATTAAAAATAAAGAAGTAAACACAATAAGTGTGGCTTGATATTGAGTTAGAAACAGGTTGATAAACGCTGTGTGAATGGATCTGCGGCGAGCATTTCGCTGCGATCCCAACTCGTCTATTAAAAAAATCTTGAATCTTCTTTTGAATCTTTAAAGTTTGTATTTATAAATGTGGGATTTTGATTGTTTTTCTAACTAAACTAGCACTTTTTTAAGAAAAAAATGATGTGCCTTATTTTTAGAATTTTCCATTACCAGACATCCTTGATGAGTGTGTGACCTTAACTAATTATTTATGTGAGTACAATCACTCCCCTTTAACTGAGGGAAGAAATAATTAACTCAATGCACTTTTCTATTAACATTAAGTGCAAGAGGGTCTCAACTTTAACAATTAAGGCATTTAATTTACATTTCAGTCAGACAACTCACGTGTTTCTTTAACATGTTTATTAGAAGCAGCATATAGTTGAGTTTGGCGACTAGGCTCGGGCATCATCACTCCCTAGATATAATAATAATAATAATAATAATGCATTTTATTTATATAGCGCTTTTCACAACTCAAAGACGCTTTACAGTGTGAGGGAGGGTATACAAACAAGGACAGGCAAACAAGTAAGTATAGTAAAATAAAACAAACAACGACAAAAAAGGCAGTCAAGAGGAAGTTGATTGAGAGGGGGGGGGGGCTTATGGGTAGACAGAGTTGAAAAGATGTGTTTTGAGGCGGGACTGAAAGACTGTGAGGGACTCAGAGTCGCGAAGATCTTGGGGGAGGGAATTCCAGAGCCTAGGAGCTGCCACTGAGAAGGCTCTGTCCCCAAAGCTGCAGAGTGTGGATGTGGGAATGGATAGGAGTCCGGCTGCGGTGGATCTGAGGGACCGTGGGGGTTGATAAGGGGTGAGAAGGTTTGTGAGATAAGGGGGGGCCAGATGATGGAGTGCTTTGTAGGTGAGGACCAGAATTTTGAAGTTGATGCGATGGGAGACAGGAAGCCAGTGGAGGTCTTTGAGGACTGGGGTGATGTGATGCCATGATTTGGTATGCGTCAGGAGACGTGCAGCTGCATTTTATATACATAGCACTAGGGATGGGTACCGAGCCCCGGTATTAAACAGGCCCCGGGGCTGAATTATTAAAGACCGTGGTACCGTTAAGCTCCGACGTTATCGGTGTTTTTATCGGTACTGAAGACATCTAAAATATATATGTCGTATGTATTATTGCAGTTGTAGTGTCGCCAACTCCGTTTCTAATACGCAGAAAGACTGCAAAATAGTATTTTCGATCTTTCCAATTCAGACGAGATCTCTCTCCCCCCCGTCTGTGTGCGAGGGGGCAGGGCAGTTTACACACACGTAGCTGCTACATGCATCTATGGAAAGCCTAAAGTACCACTATTCGCCCGTTTAAAACGCACGTTTTTTTGAAAACCGCGTTTTACGCGTGTTTTTAACGCGTAAAAAATGGGCGTTTTTTAATATGATAATGAGCCCCACCTTCTGTTTTGCATAGCCAGTACATTTAAAGTGTGTGCAACCAATCAGTGAAGAGTTAAGCCAGACTAAAGCAATCTGTTGATGAAAAGTTCCTGTAACCTACCCCATTGTGAGATTTATATAGATAGATAGATAAATAGGATAGAATAAAGAATAATCCTAATAATTAAATCTAAATGAAACATTTACAGTAAATAATATAAAGTATAAACATATCTAGTCACAACTTCATTGTTATTCATACTTTCTGTTATGTAGTTTATTAATGTTCCCATGCTTTCAGTTTCCATCCAGTAATATAATCACAATGCTATTTTGAAGGTGTGTTCAAAACAATCTATGTAATGCAACTTGCTGTACGTACTGCTACACCTACTATTGGGGAATCTGATGTATGTTGTAATGTTTGTGCTGGAGCCGCTTCATCCAAAACAGTACTCCGGTTAGAGAGATGACACCTGACGGGAAATACAGTCTCAATTGGTACACACTGTGAATATGAGAGGGGGAAAAATGAGTGTAATAAAAGTTAACTCAACTAAAGTTGCTCAGTATTTTTGTATTGTCAATACTATTACTGCATAAAGATTGGTCTTTCAATACAGTCTTCAATTGTTTATCTAAAATCAAGTAGCTATAACTGGTACTTATCGTTTGAAGATAGTCTGGTTATAATGCTGTTTGAAGGAGGCACACAGGTAAGAGCACCAACTAGCTAATGTATCTTAGCTTTAATTAAATGTATTTAACGTATAATGATGTGACTGCAAATAAATGTATCACAAACTTTATAAAAACTTTTGTTTCAGTCCACAAATACACAGAATAAAGAATACATTCAGGTCAATCTACAATTTCCTACCGTATTATTAAATAAGTCTGCACAGCTGAGGGGACACCTGTCACTCTCAATTCATGTGATTTATTCAATAAAAACT
>CALSBZ010041372.1:0-10565 GCA_943591055.1 Gobionotothen gibberifrons
TTCCGTGAACGGCCGACTGTTGTGTGACGGCAAATGCTGCGGCTGCACGGCATTGTGGGGCAGCATTTTCTCCTCTCCTTTGGGTTAGGAAGGTCCAGTGGTTCCTAAGCTAAAGGAGGTTATAAAGGAAGTTTGAAACCTCCTTTCCTATCATGTAGATGAATTCGACACTTATCATGGCTGCTACTGAGGTACTTCCGGGTCATTTCACTCCGTTAGGAAGGTTCCTAAGCAATATAGACTATTCGACTGCAACCCCGTTCAAATGAAATCGACGCCAATCATATTTCCACGCTTGCGCCAGGGCCGGGGTTACAAGGCTCACGTCTTGTGGTGCATTCACTTGCACTCGGACATTAGACATTTTCTCACATAAATGTCCGATGAGCCCAACGACCACTACCCCACTGCCTGATATCATTAGAAAGCTAGGAATCTCCTCTTTCCAACAGTGTATACAACTCAAAATGTGTTGGTCAATGCAACTGATTTCGATAGAGCAAGTCACATATGAGGTGGTCCCCGAAAATCCTTGATAATAAAAAGTGGATTTTATTTAGCTTTTTTTCACGGACCACCTGCAGTACCCTCCACAGTTTGAGAACCGCTGCTCGAGGTGCTCCATGGGGGCTTTCATGCACCTTTTGCTGAGGAGTGGCTTCCTTCTGGCCACTCTACCATAAAGGCCTGATTGGTGGAGTGCTGCACAGATGGTTCTCCCATCTCCACAGAGGAACACTGGAGCTCTGCCAGAGTGACCATCAGGTTCTTGGTCACCTCTCTGACTAAGGCCCTTCTCCCCCGATGTTCAGTTTGGCCGGGCGGCCAGCTCTAGGAAGAGCCCTGGTGGTTTCAAACATCTCCATTTGCAAATGATGGAGACCACTGTGCTTGTTGGGACCTTCAATGCTGCAGACATTTTTATGTACCCTTCCCCAGATCTGTGCCTTGATACAATCCTGTCTCTGAGGTCTACAGACAATTCCTTGGACCTCATGGTTTGGTTTGTGCTCTGATATGCACTGTCAACTGTGGGACCTCATATAGACAGGTGTGTTCCTTTCCAAGTCATGTCCAATCAATTGAATTTACCACAGGTGGACTCCAGTCAAGTTATAGAAACATCTCCAGGATGATCAGTGGAAACGGGATGCACCTGAGCTCAATTTTCAGTGTCAAAGCAAAGGGTGTGAATACTTACATACATGTAATATTTCATTTGATTCTTTTTAACACGTTTGCAAACAATTCTTTAAAAACATTTGTACTTTGTCATTAAGGGGTATTATGTGTGGAATATTGAGAAACAAAATGAATTTAATCCATCTTGAAATAAGGCTGTAGCATAACAAAATGTGAAAAAGTTAAGGGGTATGAATACTTTCTGGATGCACTGTAACTCACTTCTCCATAGAGAGCATCTGCTGCTTCTGATGCTGGTAGTGGTACATCTGGGCACTGCGGGCCAGCTTCCTGTCCCCAGGCTGCAACACAAGGGTCAGAGATGGTCATCCACTTCCTGTCAACTGACCTTCACTTTACATGCTGTGACTGTGTTCTCAAACTGCAGGAAGGGCAGCCATGTTTCCTCTGAGGGTTCTAAACTTATCAAACGGTCAGATAACCTTGTTAAAGGGTAACTTTTCATTAGCTGCTACATAATCTGGATCTAAATCAGAATCACAATCAGAATCCCTTTATTATTCCCAACAACTAATTAACATGAGTGAGAGTTGGAGTGTGGAAATGAGTAAGTGCATTCTAAAAGAAGGTCATTGTCACAGTCAGAGACAATTACAAGCTCTTTATAATGAATAGATGCTGATGTGATACGTGTGTGCGGGAAAGTGTGCAGTGGGTTTCCAGAGCATTTCTTATTTGCATGGTAGTGTGGTGCCTTTCTCAAGGGCACCACGGCAGGGCCCAGGAGGTGAACTGGGACCTCTCCAAGTACCAGCCAACACTCCATATTTTAGGTCTGTTCTGGGACTGTTCCAGCGACCCTACGGCTCACAGACCAAGCCCCTACTGACTGAGCCACTGCCGGTCGTTTAACTTCCAAAATAAGTTCAGTAGTTCCACTTTAAACTAAGTTGACAGTAGTAATATTGATACAAGTAGACAATTGTCTATATAAAGATAGTAGGCAAGGACTGGCCAATATGTGAATATTATATCAATATCAAGATATAAGATGAAATATTTAAAATTGGATTTTGGGACTTTTGTAATATAGTAATATAGCACGTGTTGTCTTTTTCTGGTTCTTAAAGGCTGCATGACTGTAAAATGATATGTTTGAGTCTGTTGTAGCTGTTCTGTCAATGACCTTCCTCCACTTCATATCGATCAAACTATTTAGATAGAAATACGATATTTCATCTCATCCAAATCGCCATGTAAATGTGCTAATTAGCATTTAGAATAACAACATTGATTTCAAATTTGCCAAACATGTTTTTATTTGGAAATCTAATAAATGCTTTTTCATGTTAGCCCACACCTTTCCAACAACTCAGAGGAGGTTTCTTCCCGTGTAACACTACCAACTTATACTACTCACCAAATTGTCGAAGGCCTGTGCTCTCATCAGTCTGTATGCAGGGTAGTCCGCCTTCTGAGTCAGACTCACTCCTTTCTGCATTCTGAAAAGAAGTTTTCAAAAGTCACTGGCAGATGTATACGCATTTTATTTACATTTTGATATCTAATGTTAAAAAACATTTGTAATTGATTTGCATGCGTTTCTTTGGATCTGGGATATTTTAACTGGCAGATGGACAGTTTAGATTTGTTCATAATAAATCCTCAATAAACTTAAATAATTATTTCCAAGACATGTTAGGAACAGGACATATGATTCACTAATTATAAGAGTAACAACCACCAACTGAGTTTTGGTTACAGAATGATTATAATATCATTACAAAACCTTTCTTCCCTTTGATCAATTTGATAACTAGGTTAGTTCCATGTGTATGGGCTTATTTCTCATAAATATTTGTGTGAACATAAGAATAATTTGTGTGTAAATATGTGATTTGTAAATGTAAAACACCATCCACAAATGCATTTAAAAGATTTGCAAACTCACAAATACATTTGCAAATGTAAAACGGATCTGCAAATAAAAAAAAGATCTGTGAATACTATAATTAATTTACAAATAAACAAAAGGAATTTGTGAATATCTCTTTGTATTTGTCAACCAAAAATGCGCTTGTGGATCTCAAATCTCTGCTTTTGGATCGTCTTTTTACACACAGAGTTTTGAGACAAACTTTTCACCGGTCTCGACCGAAATCTGCTCGTGTCACTCGGTTATTTTCGGAAACAACGTGATGGCCTGCTGATGACGACATTTCCGCATTTCAAGGTTTCAAAGTAAGAGCATGATGGCTTCCCTCTTGAGTTGACGCTCGCAGCGCCATGTCGAAGTGCGTATATTCTACGTATTTAATCAGATCTTTTCGATTACTGTATAAGGAGTACAAATATCATGGAGATAACCACCGAATGGATGGAACTGTAGCTTTCCAGCGGTACCTATTGTGAGAATTTACCCAACTCACAGCAGCCAATAAGGGCGCTCAAAGCAGCTTGACTTTGCGTTACACTGCAGGATTTGGTTGTATCGTACGTCGAGTAAATCTCGGCCGGGGCAGCTGCAGCTATGTTGGTCTGAAATAACAAATGGACACTCAAGAAATCACTAAGGACCTACCGACCAAGAACAAAACATAAACCACGTGTCTCCCAGCAGTTAATGTATGTGAGAAACAAGAGAGAGACTGAAAAAATTGCTAAAAAAAAACACAGTTACGGACGCGGTAGAGATTATTTTCGCTAGCACTCGTGAAAATGTTGTTGGTGTGGAAATCACACTATCTGAGGAAATGTCCCTCACCATGATTTGCCTGTATCGACAACCCACCACTAAGGTGGATTTCTATGACCAGGTAAAACTCCTGCTGAATTCCTGTGACTCCAACAAAGAGCTAATCATTGTAGGAGACTTTAATATCAACTGGAATGACAAACAAAATAGAAAGAGCTTAAAACGGATCATGGATAAACACAACTTAATACAACTAATTGATCAAACGACTAGAATAACCAAAACCTCCAAGACTATGATAGATTTATTATTTACAAACAAAGCTGACAGAATAGTTAAAATCTGCAACAACGTTTTATGGATGCAGTGAAAATGATTGATTGGGGGGACACTCTGTCCTCTGAAGACATTGGTGAAAACAGTAATCTGTTTATATCTAAAATTAACGATGCAATGTCTTCCTTCTCAAGGAGAGGGTGCCTTAGGGACAGGAAGGAACATCATCTTCCCTGGCTGAATCTACAATGCAGGAATCTCATGAAATCTAGAGACCAACTATTGAAGCAGAGCTTGAAATCCGGACTATCCACTGATAGACAGAAATTCACTCATGCTCGTAACAAGGTAACACAAACAATAAGACAGGCCAAAGGAAACTTTTTCACCAATATAATTGAAGGTGAGGTAACGGTAAAAAAGTTTGGAAAATCTTAAATAAACTATTAGGTAAACATACCAAACAGGAAAATAATGTTCTAGAATTAAAAAATCAATGATGCCCTGATAAAAGACCCTGCCGTGTTGGCCAGCTCTCTCAATGAGTATTTCTATAGTGCTTTGGACATCACAAAGCTCTTCTCGCCGTCTGGGGTTTCACCTAGCCCGACTGTGGATACACACCCCGTTTTTGACCTGGAGGAAATCAGAGGTGGAGGTAAAAAATATAATCTTAAGGTTAAGAGGTTCTAAGGCTAGGGATGCAGATGATTTAGACACCAACTTTATAAAGACACATATCGACGGTCTAATAAAACCAATTATTATGGTAGTGAATCAATCTATCAGCACGAGGGAAGTTCCATCATCCTGGAAAGTGTCCACAGTGACACCGATCTTTAAATCTGGGGATAAGGCAATGATGTCCAAGTATAGACCAATCAGCATCCTCCCCTGTGTCTCTAAGATAGCTGAGAAATGGGTGTCAAAACGAATCACCAAACATTTAGACAAAGGTTTCGCTCCACTCCACCCAATGCAGTTTGGTTTTCGTGCTCACCACTCCACTGAGACAGCTAACTGTGTCTTTGTGGAAATGTATGTTGGACACGAGCCAATAGGTGCTGTCTTCCTTGATCTCAGGAATGTTTTTGACACTGTTGACCACCAAGTTTTCCTTACAAAGCTGACTTATTTCCATTTTTCGGCAGTTTCAATACATTGGTTAAAGTCTTATTTATCGAACAGAAAACTGTGGGTTTTCGTCAACGGTGCCAAATCCCCCTACCTTGTGAACCCTGTTGGGGTTCCACAAGGTTCCATTCTTGGACCATTACTGTTTTCTCTGTACATTAATCACTTGCCTAATGTATGTCCTGAGTTGAATGTGCAAATGTATGCCGATGATGCGGTCATCTTTATACACGGGAAGAACACTGAAATCATCTCATATTGTCTCTCAAATGCTTTGGACAAGGTTCAACACTGGCTGAACAACATTTGCTTACAGTTAAATGTAAAAAAAACAGTATGCATGATGTTCAGTAAACGACCAGTCAAAATCCAAGGATCCAACGTGTTTTTAAACGGAGCAGAAATAGAACTAGTCTCCCAGTTCAAGTATCTTGGAGTCATATTGGACTCGAACTTGACTTTTAAGAAACATATTAAGAAAGTATCCAATACTATTAAATTCAACTTGCAACATTTTAAACAAATTAGACCCTTCTTAACTGTCAATGCTGCAAAGTCATACCTCCACTGTATGATTCTATCCCACATTGAATACTGTTTTACAAACTGGTCGTTTGCTTGTGCCACAAACCTGAAACCCATAGAACAGCTGTACAAGAGAGCTATCAAGGTGTTTCACACAAAGCCATATTCATACCACCACTGTACCATCCTGGAGAAACACAATTTCTTGAGTTTTGACCATTTTAAGTCTTTTAAAGGTCCCATGTCATGGCCATTTCTACTGATCATAATTCCATTGTTGAGGTCTACTAGAATAGATTTACATTGTGCAATGTTCCAAACTCACATTGGTTTCTCATACAGCATCTCTGAATAGTATGTGTATTCACTCTCTGTCCTAAACGGCTTGTTGGAGCTCCTGCCCCCCCTCCCTATGAGCCCAGTGGCCGTCTGCGAGACAGCGAGACACAGCTTAACCCAGCCCGAACACACCCCCGCAGCCTGGCTGGGAGTTTGTGTGTGTGCTCACACACCGACTCACAGCCTCGCCGCGTCCTGCCGTCTCAGGGAGGAGAAATCGGCGGAGCTGCAGCTGAGAAAAGATTGTGTGTGTGTGTGTGAGGAAGTCAGTGGATTGGTCCGACTTAGCCTAACGGCTGTGCGGACGTAACGTAACGGCTCCACGGATTGGTCCATTTGGACCAATGGGTCCATTTGGGTATGGGCACGTCACCGTACTCAGGAAGAAAACTATGGAAAAAGAGAAATGTCCAACGAGGCGTTCTGGGGCAGCATAGAGAGGTTATTTCTGTGTTAGAGTTTTACTCGCTACAGGGTTTACTTTGAGGGCCCCCCCCCCCCTTAGGGGAATTCATCCACAAAAACACACTGGACGCTGCACTAGGTCAGAAACCAGAGGAGACTGTGAAGTCCACCGCAGACGGACCACTTTCGGACAAAATGTCCTCTCCATTAAAGACAGCTCATTCTGGAATAGCCTCCCAACTGAGATACAGGATTGTCCCACTCTCAATAGCTTCAAAGGTCAACTCAAAGAATGGTTGAGAAACAACCAGACGTGCAATCACCGCTAAATGCACTTTAACACAGGGGTACCTCCTCCTGCACTTTATGTGTCGATGCTGCTATATTGTATTGCCATGTCACAAATACTTGTGTATTCTGCTCTTGCTTTTTTGCACTTTTCTTGCATTTCATGTATTTGTATTTGTATTTGCTTTGTTTGTACATTTCATTTTCTTAAATGTTTTACGTGAGGGACTGCGGGTGGAAAGTAGCTCAAAGCTAAATCCGGCATATTTACGCTTGGCACATTTATTGTTTTAAGTGTTCATTAATGTGCAATGTCCCTACCAAATAAATGATTAAAATAAATAAATAATCAGAATAGAAAATATTGTTAGCTGCAATGTATTGAATAACCACCTGGATGCTTCAATCATGATATGACTATATTTGAATATAATCAAATTATATGTACAAAATCTAATCCTAAAAGCAAGTGGCATGATATTTGAAGAGTCTGAAGCCGTAGATTTGAAAGGCAGGAATATATATATATATATATATATATATATATATATCTTACCTGAGCCAACAGGCGCCTGCTGTGATGAGAGCCATCGAAGCCACCACCATGAAGACACTGCAGAGGACTGAGAGGACATACAGACACAGTGTGAGGGGAAATCTGTAGGCGTCAGAAGGAGACATGATTCTGACCCAAAGAACTGGAACTGTGTAAGAAGCAGACTATAAAGCCTGGAGAGCTTCTGAAAAAAAAGGAGTCATTGTTTCTGATATGGCCCCGCAGGGACAGAGAAACAGCATTGAGAGGAGAAATGGAGCGAGGCACGACTAAAGGACAGAAACACACCTCTTCTGTTCTGTAGCTCCATAGTCAATTTGAGGTCAGTCCCGAGATATCACAGCATGGAGTGCTAACATTTAGCCAGACAAAGGAGGTATTTCACAAAGTCTGAGGACTTTAAGGCGCGTGCCTGTTCCCATGAAGATAGATGACGTATTCTTTCCATTTAAACTGACTTCAGATTGGTCAACGACCTAAGCTTCATGTTCCTCGGTGCAGGTGGCTTTTATGCTATTTGACTTGCTTCTATTGCTGTTTGCTGATTTGCTGGTTTTGAGATTAAAATGCCAACCTACGCTGCTGCTGACTGGCCATCACAGAGTGATTATTATTATCATTAGAGTAAGAACTAAAAGTACATGTATGGTAAATAAACGTGAGCAAACAAATATACCAACTATCAGCATGTGAAGAGGCTCCTGTGTTTTTAGACATTATGTAGTTTACTTTTAAAGTATGGCTTACAATTGATCCAACACAGATGTTCATTACATAAATATATACCTTTAATCACACCATGTCTTAATAGAGAATAACATCTGTGATATGGCCTGTTGTTTCTTTTTCTTAATCAACCAAGTTGGTATACGGATAAAGTGCATTCCCTTCTGCGCTCACTGATGTTTGGGCTGAGTTAGTTAGGACCTCTCTGAGAGTATTCCCACAGTATCTGTTAATACAGGCCCTGGGCTTTGTTCCTATACATTTGCATTGAGATCGCATCGACTCAATGTAAATGCATAGTAGAGGGTGGTGTACCTGAATGAAAAAAAAGTGTTTTTAAAACCTCAAAGATACAGTGCAGTGAAGGCAACTTGTTGTCACAGTTAAGATGGATGTACACTACTGGGTTATGTGTGTTTTACTCTACCTTGTAACAACAACAGATGCCTTTTTGTTTTCTTTGTTACATCTATTTTATTGTATGTACAGCAGTTTGGGCTCGACCTAAAATCGTTTTAAAATGTGCTCTATAAATAAAACTTGATTTGATCTTGTGGCTATTAGTAGTCCATGTGTTGTTGTTTCAGTGTGCAGACACTGAGTCAGTGTGAAAGGACACCAAGATTAAATCTGAAGCCACCTGCAGACAATCAAGACCTGAATATTGCTCATTTTATAATCTAATGTCTTTATTTTCTCAATAATGAATTGATAAAGGAATTTAGATGTGTGAAACAGAAATTAATTAGACACCATTGTGATGAAGTAACATCACTGTTTAGCGGCAGCCATATTTTAAATGTTACACTGGCATCATAGAAAATATAGAGCAGCCTGTCTTTAAGAAACCTCCTCCGCTCTGATCAGAAATAAAGATTTCTGAAGGCTCATGTTTTTCTTCATCCTACAAGGAATAAGAGCTCTGTGTCTAATTCAGCAGAACGGCCTCTTGGTTCCTGCACAGTTTAGCACTGTGTTTAGTTCTGAGGAGCGACGTGTCTGTATGCCTAACACCAGAAAGGATTCTGAACGTTTATGAAAATTACGTCTGACTATAAATAGCTGGCTGCAAAATGTCGGTGCAGGGGGAGAAACACTATAATTAGAATTATTAGTGTGAATTATTCTTTAAAGCATTTGAAATAACATTTCAGATGTTTTGACACCTGGATGAATGAGGTCCTTATCAATTGTCAGTGAGCCACCTACAGTCGATGCAGCAAGGTAAAGCAGTGAAAATATTTTAAATATGGCAATTCAGCTCATGATGTTTTTGCGTTTAGGCCTTTTTCTTTTTTTTAAGGGACTACAATGTGTGTTGCCCCCATAGACTGTATATATAAAGGTTGCCCCCCTTCAACAGCAGGACATTGCTTGCTTCAGTACTCGTATTCCTGTCCCCTTCCAATAGTTGGTCATATCAATTATTATATTTTTGCTCTTTACGACCTCAGCTGCTGTTATTTTTACTGTCTTACAATGTCTTATCATCAGAGTGTGTTTAGATTCAATGCTAACTTGCTGCAAAAATAATTTCAAACTTAAATGAAGCGGCCTCCAGGGCTGCAGCACTTATCCATAACGGGAACTTCCTAAACATCTTTGCGATAAGGCAGCAACCATTGACTAATCAATTAGAAGATCAACAAAAAAATAAAACAGCAACAAAATGTATAGGCCATTTACTGTTTATTTAAAGTTAGTTAAAGTACATTTAAAGAAAAAATTACGAAAATGCGGTTTCCAGCCTTGGAAATCTGGAGATGTTCCTGCTTTTCTATCTTTGGTATCATAATCACTTGAGCACCAGGAAAAGCGCTATAAAGAAAGAACATGTATTATTATTATTATTATTATTATTATTATATTAAAGTAAATCTTTAGATTTTGGAAGAAGAAATCTATTTCATTGGACTCTGAGAAAAGGGGATATACTTGTTATATCTCACACAGGCTCCGCCCTCTACTGGACTCTATGGGTACTACCTCTCAACCATACTATGCGAGCATTCATCAACTGAGATATCTATAACCGTAGCCTGCCCTACCTGAATGCGTGCACAAGCCCACCGTATATATAAGGCGGCCACGCCTCCCATTCCCGTCATCCTTTTCTCTTCAGCGAGCGAGCAACAACTGAAGCAGAGAAAGTAAAACGTTTGAAAGAAGAAGAAAAAGTTATCATATCTCCATGGAGTCGCCACTTCTAGAGACCTGGGTTGCAGTCGAATAGTCTATTTTGCTTAGGAACCTTCCTAACGGAGTGAAATTACCCGGAAGTACCTCAGTGGCAGCCATGATAAGTGCCGTTCGAATTTGTCTACATGATAGGAAAGGAGGTTTCAAACTTCCTTTATAACCTCCTTTAGCTTAGGAACCACTGGACCTTCCTAACCGAAAGGAGAGGAGAAAATGCTGCCCCACAATGCCTTGCAGCCGCAGCATTTGCCGTCACACAACAGTCGGCCGTTCACGGAA
>CALSBZ010041372.1:10965-23228 GCA_943591055.1 Gobionotothen gibberifrons
CCCGTGACGTTTCACTCAGAGGTCAGGGGATAGACGATAGGGTTAGACGTTAGGAGCTGATTTTAAAACTATTCGACTGCAACCCCGGGCTCCGATCCCCACCACCTCTGCTTCGAGTGTTTGGGGGACCAGGATATGGCCGAGGCGGTGCCATTCACGTTTGCCAATCCAGCGGGGCGGATGGCTCCGTTTGCCGTTGTCGGGCACTTCTGTGTCCGGCGTCCATGGAAGTCCACCGCCCAGGGCTGCACTTTCCCCTAGGTGATGACCATGGAGGCGGAGCGCAGCTGCTCCCAGCAGCCTTGGCATGAGGGTGTTCTTTTATCTAGACGACCTCATAGTCATGGCCAGGTCCAGGGAATGGGCAATGTTTCACACAGCCGAATTGACCCTACACCTAACCAAGTTGGGTTTTGCGATCAATTGGAAGAAGAGCTCCCCCATACCTCACCAGCCGGTGCAGTATCTGGGGATGTTGCTCGATGCCAGAGAGCAGACAGGCATCCTTACTTCGGGCAGTACCGCTCCTACAGCACTGCAAAACCCTTACTACAGGGCGAACATGTGCTGGTGAGGAGCAACAAACGCACCACAGTGGCTTGCATCAAAAGGCAGGGCGGTGTCAGCTTCGCCGCCCTGTTTAGCACAGCGGAGAACCTGTGGTTGGGGGCCTCAGAAGGTTTTTATCTCTGAAGGCCCCCCCACATTCCGGGACTGGAGAACAGGGCGGCCGGCCTCATGTCAAGAGGCGGGCCCCTGTCAGACGAATGGTGGTTCTCCCTGGGTCGGCAGGACAATCCACCTTTGGGGGTGGACGTGTTCGCACACGAGCCATGGCCAAGAAAGCTGCTCTGCGCCTTTCCACCGCTGTGTCTCATTCTCCCTCTCCTGGGGAGAGTGAGGCGAGAACGTCTGTCAGTCATCCTAGTGGCTCCGGATCGCGTCGGGGCGCCGGGGTACTCAGAGATGACACAGATGAAGGTGGGCCAGCCCTGGGCGATTCCCCAGTTCTGGGGGGCGATGTCTCAAGAGGCAGGTGCAATCGGGGCGTTATCCACTCTGGGCCAACGTCTCCAGGCTTGGAGAGGGACAGGCTGAGACAGGGTGGATTGTCTGACAGAGTTATTCAGTCTATCCAGGCAGCTAGAGCGGGATCCACCACAGCCTGTTACAGGCCAAAGTGGTTGGGATTCCAGCGATGGTGTGAGGAGCGGAGAATATAGCCCCTATCTTGTACGATGGGCTCTATTCTGTCCTACTTACAGTTACTGGTGGACAGAGGGCTGGCGCATTCCACAGTGAAGGTGTATGCAGCAGCCATCCCGTCCTGTCATGAGGGATTCAACGGCAGGTCAGCCTTTAGTCAACCACTGATGTCGCGGTTTTTACAGGGTGTCAGGAGGCTGCGCCTAGTGGTGCACGCCTCCGCCCCGCAGTGGGACTTGCCGCTGGAGCTCGAGGTTCTGGTCACAGAACCATTTGAGCCTCTGGAGCTCTGAAAGCACTGTCATGGAAGACAGCGTTGCTGCTTACCTTGACTTCGGCCAAGAGAGTGTCAGTGTGGGTCAGCAGGTAGGGAGAGCCCTCCTCACTGTTTTCCAGGCACACTATTCACGAGGTAAGCGTGTCTGAGTGTGCCCTACCAGCCAGGTAAACTGCGGCCCCCACTTCTCCCCGGTTACAACCGGAGGAGAGGGGGTTGCGGTGCAGTGGCTGTTAACCAAAAGCCGGTCAGGGGCAGTGTGGTGACTCGATGTTGTTGGACGACAGGGCGTTTAGGCATCAGGGCTCCACCCACTGTACCCATAGAGTCCAGTAGAGGGCGGAGCCTGTGTGAGATATAATGCTGGGTTACGTATTGTAACCCTTGTTATATAAGCACAGGCGGAGCCCTCTACTCGGGACCCTGTCTGTCCTATACTGCTCGCTGAAGAGAAGTGTAGGATGACAGGAACGCAGGGCTGCCAACACTCGCGCCACACATGCCTTTCCTCACGCTAAGTTTTCGTCCAAAATAAATGTATATAAATATCAAAATAAAGTGAAGGAACAGCAAACCGACGAAATGAGACGGTCTTCTGGCTTAGTTCAGTAAAGTTGGAACGATATTGGGAGATTCTGATTTCACGGATCAATAACTCATGAACAAAACGTTATTCAGACACAAATGACGTAAGGTTGATAACGAACTACAATCACATTTTGATCAAAAAAAGCCAATACGGACCGTCCTCCGAGCTGGACACATTACATTGGTCTCTATCTGCAGCCGGAGAAGAAACGAGTGCTCAGGGACCGTCTGCAAAGTGCAACTCCGAAAAAAGAGAATACAATAATATTCAATCACTATTATACAGCTTATTACTACCAAACTCACTACACACATCAATAGTCTCCTGTGTGTCATACTACAGCAGAGTGTTTTGAAGAATATGCTTTTGAATAATTTTGGGGAATATTTACAATGTAAATCTTCAATAAATATGGCATCATCTTAAATAACTTTACTATCATACTGTATATTTCTACCAAACTCACTAGGACCCCCCCCCCCCACTTATAAAATAGCACTTTAGCTCTGCTTACACCTATATGCCATTTTATATGCTGTGAGCTGATTATCGAGCCTTCATTGTAAGAGTCGCGGGTACACTGTGTATGTGCGTATTCCACTGTAGCGCCCGGTACATTAATGGGAAACCCTAGTTTGTACATGTTCAATACATTTGTAACACTGTACACATGAACGTTTCTTTTTTCGGTTCACCAAAAAAAAAATCTCACTCCAAGCTGAACTCAAAGGTTGGAAGCCCTGGGAAAGGGAGGCGTGGCCGCCTTATATACGGTGGGCCCCAGGGGCCGGCTACGGTTATAGATATCTCAGTTGATGAATGCTCGCAGAGTATGGTTGAGAGGTAGTACCCATTGAGTCTAGTAGAGGGCTCCGCCTGTGCTTATATAACAAGGGTTACAATACGTAACCCACCGTTTTAACCTGAGAATATATAGTCATTAAACCAAATCTCACAGCACTCGGGTCACAATTACAGTTTGTACCTCAAACTCAAGAGGTAGAACTCCAAAAGAAAACGTTGTCATGGCTACAGTACAGAAAAGACTTACTGATGAAGACCTGGTCATGGGGGGGGGTACGGGAGGATGATGGGATCGCTGAGCAGAGCAGTGGTGTGGTTTGTGCTGGGGGTGGTTTTGGAGGTAGAGGAGGTTGGAGCCTCACTGGTGGGCAGGACACTCTGGCTCCTGGGCTGCTCTGTGGTGGATGCTGTGAGGGGGGGGGCGCCGGGTGACGGTTCAGAGGCAATTTGGGAGGTTGGAGCTGAGATAAGGAATGAAGGGTTTGGATAAGGAATGAAGGGTTTGGATAAGGAATGAAGGGTTTGGAGTCATTATGTCAGCATGGATGTACTGCAGAGCTGAATAGGAACAGGGGGCTTCAGTACCTGGCAGCCTGGACAGAGTTCTCTGTTCACTGATGATGACAGACAGGAAGTCGATCTCCTTATCCAGCTCAGGATAGGTGCTCACCTTACCTGGAGGAACAGAAAACTACAATTAGACGGCATGAACAATTATATATTTGGATTTTCAATAAAGAAATAAGAGAAATAACAAACATGCTTCATCTGTATAATACAAGGTAATCATTTGCAAACATTATGCAGAAAAGAGAAGACACACAATGAAACCGGCACTGCATCTACTCATTCTCTTGACCATTAGATACATTCAGACCCATGACATAATCAATGAACGGCCTCCATACGTTCTCGAACGCTGTCTTTATGGCTCTTAATATATACAGTAGCATATCTCGTCCAATGGGAGGCCTGACAGCATCAGTCGCAACCAATGAGTGATGCTTGAGCTGTGAGCCTTGTTCCAAAACAATGCTATACAGGTTTTGGCGTAGAGCAGGCTGAGGTCTACAAATGTTAGCTCATGTTCATTACTAGACCCATCAGAAAATACTGGGTCCAGTAAAATCTCTCGTACCTCTTCCCAGAACACTTCTGCACTAATCTTTCTGCACTGCAAAATACAGTGAAACCATGTTCCCCGTGATTATGTGCATTTTGTGCATACATCTGGTATATTTTTGTTGTATCGGTTTGAATCAACCGGGTTCACATATGTTTGCATCAACCATTTATACTGTATTGGTTTCATTTTTCCAATCTTCATCTGAGACTTCAGTCTGCAGGCTGTCCTTCCATGCATTTAACCTACAATGTGAATCTCAAATGAGAAGGGTGAGAGCATATTGTACTCTGAAGACAACACACTTCTGCAGATAGAACCCCCTTCAAACCTAGACCAGGCTGGGTCCAAGTGAAGTACCAGGCAGGGTTGGGATGGATTCTTCAAAAAGGTAACCAAATCTGAGTCACAATATTAAAGCAATGTAACCTGATTACTTAACGTTACTTTTGAATAACCTTAATATCAAATGCAATGAAAATAGATACAATCTTTAATCTCTAAATATGTTTTGATTAGAGGACAGTAGAAAACTGGTTTACACAGGCTGTCTTCTCCTACCTCTCTTTTTTTGTTTTGATATGTAGGTTGTTTGTGTTGAACCCAGTGACGATTAAACTGAACATCACATGTAAAATGATTTAACCTCAGAGCAACAGCTTCTTCTTTCTGAAAACATCATGAGCTCATCAAGAAACACAGCTGATCGAACAGATCCCATGCATGTGAATAGCTTTTTAACCACCTTGACCAGCAGGACTGTGACTGTATAACATCATCGAGGACCAGTGGTAACTATTCTTTTTGCTCTCTTCATAAGCATCCTGCAAGTCAAGATACAGGTTTACAGGTCTGTGAACGCAGACAATTAATATAGCACATCAATTCAACACTTTACTGTCAAAGAGTATCTCAAAATAAATGGTGTGCGGCTATGCAAGGCCTGCCTGAATCGGTCTACTTTTATTGGTCTATTAAATCAGAGCACACCTTGGCACCAGTCAGTTTTAGGGGCATGCTGTTACGACTGAATAAACAGGTTTGAACTCAAATGCACGACTCACACAGGTTCTTTAACAAAAAAGGTTTTATTCAAACCAAAAAGCTCAACAGCTGTGGTAAACAAAAAATCACTCTTAACGAGGAAAAAACAGTAACAAAACAAAGTCACTCTTAACGAGGAAAAAACACTAACAAAACAAAATCACTTCAAGGAGGAAAAACACTAGGAGCATGAACAAACAATACTTAGGCAAGACGTGGCTCAAAGCTCTGCTTGGGATTCTTTTTGGCCTGATACACTGGTAAACTGTCACATGGAACGAAACGAACTGGCACAGGACAGAGGGAGACGAGGACAATAAATACACCAGGTAATGGGGAACAGGTGGAAACAATCAGGGGCGTGGTCGACAATCACAGGAGTGGGAGACACACAAGGAATGGAGGTCAGAGTATCTGAAACGAGAGGAAAGGTTACTATTCAAAATAAAAAGGGGAAAATCACTAGACAAAGACAAAAACACTTAACTAAACTAACATAATTTGCGAGAGATGACACATGCACGTGGCCTATGTGCCGGATTGGAAAGATAATAATAATAATAAAGTTATAACATTATAAGATAAAAGGAATATGTCCTCAATAAAGCCATCATTCTAAAGTCAAGTCGTAGTTCAGTTTGTTGCTATGTGCATCCTTACTGTTAGAGGCCTCTCAATCCAACACACTGGACCTGGAGTACACACTCTGATCACTGGAGTGTTGTATGGTTAAAATGTCAAATTGGCAATACAAATGCTGTATGTTGCTAATAAACATCCTCTGAGTCACACAGATAAACTGAAGCCCTTACATTCACCTGTTCCAATCCTTCAGAACACTACTGAAGGTCAAGTCATGGCTTGAAAAGGAAAGATGACATCGCCCTCGTGTGGCATTAGAAGCAACTGCTGACGTGATTTTTAATGAGTGGATCAGTGTTTATGTCCCCTCTATTTCCTGTTTCAGATTATCATCTGTATCATAACACTTATGTTTGGGAAGAAGTCCCATAGGCACGAAGGCTTAGTTTGCCATATGTGTGTCCTGGAAGAATAGAGCAAGGATATAGTACAGCATGGTCTGCAGGTGAAGCTGGGGGAAGTGTGTGAGGGGCTGGAGGCTGAAGGGTTTGTTGTGAGTAGAGGGCTGGATGATGAGCAAAATGTGTCAAATCCTTTCCATCAATGCATTTTTTTTATTATAGTTCTATTTGGTGTGAGTGGGTAAATAGATGTGTTGTGTTCTGTGTTTGTATGTTATGTGTGCACGTGGAGGGCTCTGTGTTCTACTGTGTGGGTGGAAGCAGCTCAGAATCATGAAGGAAAAGCATGGGCCCAGCTACAGGGGGGAGAGGGGGAGGAGGAACCAGATTGTCTCTTAGATTTCTGCCTCCACTTTCAAACAACAGATTGAAGAGCAACATCTCTTTCCAGAAACAGCTTCCGTGTTACCCATGGTTACCCAGGGAACACTTGGTCTATGTGCTTCATCTTTCAGCTCTGCAGGCACTTCCTTTGACATCCGGCCTTGAGTTTTGCTTTAATATGTATGGGTAGCTGGGAGACCTACAAGTGTGTGTCTTCCCAAATGATGTCAAATCAATCAAATCAAGGTGTAAAGCATCTTTTTGAGGATCAATAAATAAATAAAATGGTAGAAGTTATTCTGTCATAATGATTTGGATTTTAGGCTGCAACATATAACACATGACACAAAGTGAAGCAGCGGTATGAATACTTTGTGAATATCCTAGTTCCTTATCTGTGATTTAGAAAACATTTCAAACCTGACACTTCGAGAGGAGTGAAAAGAATACAATGAAGGACGAACAGCTAGAGAGGGGTGGCAGAGTGGAGTAGGGACAAAGAGCATGGCTGTGCACGTTTACTGTGCACGTTTACAGTCCCCTGTACAGTGTGGTCAGGGGTCCAACAGCCTTTCTGTTCTAGTGCTAGTGAATGAAGCTGTCCCTAGCGGTGTTCCAAAATAAAATACTGCCTTTTAACATTTGTATTACCAACAATGGATCATATTCATCTGTTTGATGTCTGTTGCATTGATAAACCACAGCGCCTCTCAGCTCTCTTATTCTCTTTTAGCTCATCATTCCCAGCGGCAGCAGTTTAATCAAGTAGCTCTGATAAACCCTGAGCACACCACCTGCTCACAATCACACAGCAGGCAGACACAGGTTGAGGTCGAATTGCAGTTTATCTTAGGAAGGTTCCTAACGGAGTGAAATGACCCGGAAGTACCTCAGTAGCAGCCATGATAAGAGCTGTTGGAACGCTCTAGAGATGACAGGAAAGGAGCTTCAACACTTCCTCTATAACCTCCTTTAGCTTAGGAAACACTGGACCTTTAGGAAAGGAAAGGAGAAAATGCTGTCCCACAATGCCTTGCTGCAACATTTACCATGACACAACATTCAGTCATTCACGGAAACAACCGATCGTGAACGAGAAATGCGTATCATGAAAGTTAAGGTGCTTATTCAGCATTTTACAACTTATGTGGACACTTGCTAAAGTGCTTTGTTTTGAACGTTGATCAAAAGGAGAAATATGAATGTTACCTTTTTACTGAAATGATCAA
This sequence comes from Gobionotothen gibberifrons, assembly GCA_943591055.1. Taxonomy (NCBI): domain Eukaryota; kingdom Metazoa; phylum Chordata; class Actinopteri; order Perciformes; family Nototheniidae; genus Gobionotothen; species Gobionotothen gibberifrons. The sequence continues at coordinate 18,605 of CALSBZ010041372.1, forward strand.
ATAAAGTCTCACAGTGTGATGCATCCTCACAGTCCTCATCATCACCGTTCCCATCAACATCCTGTAACACCTGCCTTGAGGAGATAAAGGCTTGGATGCAACAGAACTTCCTGCAGCTTAATAGCTCCAAAACCGAGGCTATTTTTGTTGGCACACCAAACCCCATCACCTTTTCTGGCCAAAGCATACCCCTCTCCACATCAGTTACCAACCTGGGTGTAAGATTTTACCGCCATCTGACCTTTGACACCCACATCAAACACCTGTGCAGAACCTCCTTCTACCACCTCAGGAACATTGCAAAACTCCGTCCCACACTCTCCCTGTCAGATGCCGAACAACTGGTCCATGCCTTCGTCTCCTCAAGGCTCGATTACTGCAACGCTCTCCTCATCGGGACTCCTAGCGGGAGCCTTCAGAAGCTCCAATACGTACAGAACAGTGGGGTGATACTTTGTCAGTGTTGTTTGTCAGCTTGGTTCACTGATGGTCCACAAATAAGTATTCACCAGTGTTAATGGAACTGTGCTTTTTAGCAAGGGTTATGTATCTTTCGAAAATATTTAATCCTCATGCCAATATGATATGTGTTTTATTACTAATACCAACTGCAATGCAATACTTCGAGAAAAAGCTGCAGTTCCAATACAAGGCTATCCAAAAGGTCAGTTCATCATTTATCCTATTAAACATTTCTGTGAAATTGAAGATGAACATATTGCAAATGTATATGAGTTGTGTAAGGTCTAGGGGTGTAACGGTATCCGTATTCGTCCCGTACCGTCACGGTTCGGACGTCACGGTTCGGACGTCACGGTTCGGCACATGCAGTCACACGGCGAATACGCCTTTTTTTACGAGTGGGAAAAAAGTCTGTCACTCAGGGCAGTAATACACTATATATAATCCAGGGGGCGGTATTGCGCCTAAAAGCCAGCCGCCCGTAAATAACAAATGAAGAACAAGAAGAAAACACAACAAAACGAACACAATACATGAAGAAGAAAAGTTAGCAGCTATGGCCATAGATGGCGAGTTCACATAACACACAGGAGCTAGAAGACCCACCTGCTTCTTTTAAATCAGGCGTGTGGGAACATTTCGGGTTCCCTGTGGACTACAACAATGATGCGGTGCCAGTTGTGGATCGGACGAGGACGGTGTGTCGGCGTTGTTACAGCAGTGCGGTATGCTAATGATAACACGTCAAACATGCTCTATCACATCCGAGTCAGTCTCAGTCCCCAGCGAGAGGGTTTTCTCGACGGCAGGTGACATAGTTACCGGCAACAGATCTGCCCTCACTACTGACAACGTAGACAAACTCATCTTTTTGAAGAAAAACTTGAAAATAGAGTAAAGCTTGAGTACCTTTAGTTAGGCATAATGGCCTCACACACTCACAAGTTAATTACACATGTTAGACATTGCTCCTAAAGGTTCAGATTTTATTTTGTTTTATATTTATCATTGTATTTATTTTATATTTTGACATCAGGAGATGTTATACAGTTCTGTATTGCCTTTTATTGATTCTGATTGAAACACTTTCTTATTATTTATTTTTAATATTTTCAAGACATTCTTTTTAGTTGTACAGCTTATTGAACCTTTTTGTTTGACATCAGCCATTATAAATAATATGGCCATCTGAGTGTGTGTTACTGTTTGTGGTTTGTTTTTAACTGTGTAATACAGTTAATGATTCCAAATGTTAGAGTTCCTTATTTTCATAGCAAAACTTGCACTACTGTTAAAAATAAATAACAGCAAAAAAAATTATACATTTGGGACTTTTTTTTGCTTTTCCTTGTTGTACCGAAACCGTACCGAACCGTGACCCCCAAACCGAGGTACGAACCGAACCGTGACTTCTGTGAACCGTTACACCCCTAGTAAGGTCACAGTGAACTTGATCTTTGACCTCATCTATTGAGTTCATCCTTGAGTCAAAGTGAACCCTTATGCTAAATTTAAAGAAATTCCATCAAGGCGTTACAGAGATATCACATGAATGGGCAGACATTAGCTCACCGTGATATTTCATCCTCAAAATCCAATCAGTTCATGCTAAAGTATAAGTGGACCACCCCCTTAAAGCCCCTGTCACACTGTCCCGAAATTGACTCCCGATGGACACACGATAAAGGAAATGTTCAAATTGGGCTCTGATCGTAACAGCATCGGGCCATTCGTGAGGGCATCTTAAGCCATCGTATGACCGCCGGTGGAGTTTCTCAGGCTCCGGCAGCAACTTCGGGAGCGGTGGCAACATATTTGGCATGACAAAGCATTGCCGAAGGTTCTTTTTCGTGTTGACTTCGCGTGTCCATTTTGCCCTTCGTAAGGCATTCGTGAGGGCATCCTAAGCCATCGTATGACCACCGGTGGAATTTATCAGGCTCCGGCAGCAACTTCGGGAGCCTGAAAAACTCCGCTGCTCACCTGCAGTTCCTTCCGCTGTGATACAGCGGTGAACCGAGCAAAACACACACTTCAAGTCAGATCATCGCCCTTAGCTATTTTAATTACCTCTCAAACTAGGCTACCTAAACTAGTTATAAATATGTTTATTTTTACTGTCGGCCGTGTCACTCATGGATCAGCTGCATGAGACAGACACTGACGCTGTCAGGAGAGAGGGAGGAAAAAGAGAGGCTCCGTGTATTTTATATATAGTCGTTATTCATTTGTTTTAAAGCTCAATAAATAACAAAGAAGACCTTTGACCGGCACTGATGTTGCTACGATCAGAGCCCAATTTGAACATTTCCTTTATCGTGTGTCCATCGGGTTGTTTTATTGCACAACAAAATCATGTAAACATATTATGTAAATAACCCAATTTGTGTTCTGTGAAACTGAAAAGGATATAATATATTATTTTGAAGGCGAGTTGACTGGATGTTGTTGTTGCTATGGAAACAACACTACGGAGAAAACTTAATATCTTCTACATATAAAGACGGATAAAGTAAAGAACAAAGTCTGAAAATATCAGTGCAGTATCATAGTACTTTAACATAATTGTTTTTGTAACTTTCGTTGCAGTTGTATGTCTTAAATGTAATGTAAATGTTGCCTTCGTGTGTGGTTCGGGGCCATCTTCGTGCGAAGTTCACAAATCCATATTCGTGTGTCCATCGGGTGTCAATTTCGGGACAGTGTGACGCGGGCTTAAGGTGTTGCTAAGATATCCTGTTCATGAGAATGGGACGATTTGCTCTTAGCTCAACGAGGTGAGACAGAGCCTTGTTGTGTTTTGTTTCTATTGTTACCTTCTTTGCTAGCTTGCACTGCTTCATATAAGTGTTATCTGACTGGTTATCTGACTGGTTATCTGACTGGTTGCGCATCATAATCTCTCTCCATAGAAACACACTGGCAGACCGCTCATGGCAAGGCGGCTCCAAGCAGCCAAAGTTCTGAAATGTCTAATGTTGTCTAAACACAAACAGCCATCCAAAAACAACAGTCACCTAAAAAAGGCAAAATTATGATTTCAATTGGGAACTATTGGATGATTCCCACCAGGCAATCACCCATCAGCGCCCTCTCCAGCTTCACACCAGCAACTGTCTCTACCATCTCTGATCTCATCATCAAAGCCAAACCCACTACCTGTTAGTTGGATCCCCTCCCCACTGTCTTGGTCAAAGCCTGTCTTCCCTCCGTCACCCCCATGATCGCAAGAATCATTCATTCCTCCCTCACCACCGGAACTGTACCATCCTACCTCAAAATGGCTGCAATCACACCCACTCTAAAAAAAAACGGTGATGATGGAGCTGATCTGAACAATTACAGGCCCATCTCCAACCTATCCTTCATCTCCAAAACTCTTGAAAGAGTGGTCTCCAGTCAACTTCAGTCCCACCTCGACACAAACAACCTCCATGAACCATTCCAATCCGGTTTCCGCCCAAAACACAGTACTGAAACAGCCCTCGTCAAAATCACAAACGATCTCCTCCGTGCGGCTGACTCTGGACTGCTCACCATCCTCATCCTCCTCAACCTCCCATCTGCCTTTGACACCATCTCCCACCCACTGCTTATCAAACGTCTGGCAGACATTGGGATCACTGGTACTGCACTCTCCTGGTTTACATCCTACCTTATAGACAGAAAACAGTATACAACTCAATAACCACAAGTCCAGCTGCTCCTGTTTCACATGGTGTCCCCCAGGGGTCAGTTTTGGGTCCACTCCTCTTCATCATTTACCTCCTCCCCCTTGGCACCATCCTCCGTCACCATGATGCCCAATTTAACTGTTATGCTGATGACACACAGGTCTACATAGCCACCAAACCCAGCATTGCCCTCCCCCCACCTCTCTCAGCACCTGCCTCCAAGACATCAGGAGCTGGATGAGAACTGCATTCTTTCATATCCGAAACATCTCCAGACTCCGCCCATCCCTGTCTCAACCCAGCACTGAAGTCCTGGTTCATGCATTCAGCACATCCCGTATTGACTATTGTAATACCATGCTCTCAGGTCTTCCCATCAAACTCCTCAATAAACCTCAAATCATTCAGAACTCTGCTGCCCGGATCATCACCTGCACCAAGTCCTCTGACCACATCACCCCCCTCCTCTGACCACATCACCCCCCTCC
>CALSBZ010041373.1:0-11253 GCA_943591055.1 Gobionotothen gibberifrons
GTGTGTGTGTGTGTGTGTGTGTGTGTGTGTGTGTGTATACGTGCGTGCGTGCGTGCGTGTTTGCGTGCATACCAGAGGTGGGAGTAAGTCCTACATGTGCAAGTCATGAGCAAGTCTCAAGTCTTGACCTACAAGTATCAAGCAAGTCCCAAGTCACTGTGGTGAGAGTCAAGCAAGTCAAGTCAAGTCATTGCTCAGGTCAAGCAAGTCAAGTCAAGTCATACGAAATTCTGATGAATAATCCCAGTTTCCGCATTTAAATCAGTTAAAAGACAGTGGTTATGAAAATGGATTCAACCCACACTATGATATTCATTACATACACAGTTAATCATTTGAAATCGAATTAGACCAATGACAATCATATTAGATTCATATTAACCCTAGAACTACAGACAATATAGCTTGGACTCAATCAAAAAGTCTGTTCAAAAAGGCGGAATTCCAGGTAAGAAAATCATATATGGCATTTGCCATTACACATATTTAATTAAAATTTCTGTTAACAATAGAACCGGCAACAGCGTCAGCACCTACATAGATATCATTTTCAAATCATTTAATTAGTTCCTCTTCATAATTTCCTTATAAACTAAGTAGGACGATTTAAAACTCACTTAATTGGGTTAATTTTGAAATGGCTTCAGTTTATCATCATAACAGATCAAAAAGTTCAGATTCATTTTACAATAAATCAAAGAATGATGCACTTCTACAAACAAAAACAACATAATTAAAACATGTAAACAAACTACTAAAAGTAGAACTACATTACTCAACAATTTACAGTAACTTCTGATAATAACACAGGGGAAATAAACGAGCTCTCTCTCTCTCTCTCTCTCTCTCTCTCTCGAGACAGCCCGTCAGTATCAGGGTTAGACCATTGGCGGTCCTAGTGTTAATTTACTTTTTACAATACTTAATCGATTTGAAACCAAGTCTAACGTAGCTTAAACTTAACGTTAGCTTTCTAGCTAACAAAACACATGCACGTAGCCTACCTTTTCTCTGTGGGTTTTTTTGTAGTGACGAATGAAGTTGGATGTTGTGGTGGTCGTGTCACCGATCTTTATGCTGCAGACCCTACAGACCCTTATTAGCGTCATCTGCAACGTAATCCTTGAATCCAAACTTGACTATTTTTGGAGTAACGCTAGCCGCTGCCACGTTAACTGACACTCCTGCCTTCTAGTGGGTTGCCAGGTTTGCGCGCATGGCGCTATAATCACCCATTCACATTTAGAAAAACTAAACGTAATATCTCAATTAAAAAACAAACGCAAATATTTAATAAAAAAAAATCAAGTCCTTTCAAGTCATCTGTCTCAAGCTTAAGTCAAGTATCAAGTCATGAATACCAAGTCAAAGTCAAGTCAAGTCTTTTATCAATGTTAGTCAAGCAAGTCTCAAGTCCAAAAATATGCGACTCGAGTCCCCACCTCTGGTGCATACTGACCCCTCCCACAGAGCAGCAAGACACCTACAGTACACTTAAAAATACATAAATGAGTATTGTCAATACACATATTTTCCCCTGTTCAAAGAAAAGCCCTGACCTGACTTCTTTCAAGGGGACCTATCATGCAAAATGCACTTTTGTACGTCTTTTATACATGAATATGTGTCCCCGGTGTGTCAGGGAACTCACCAAGTGTCAGAAAACACAACCGTCTCTCTTTTCCTCCATACCCAAATCTCTAAAAACAGGGCTACAACGGATCTTATACAGACTGATACAGATTTGAAAATAGTCTGACGTCAGTGACGAGGAGCTCCGCCTATATGGGCAACTCTCCACCAATCAGGGGAATGAGAGGTTGCGTGGCATGGTAACAGCATGGTAACATGACGCTGCAGCGCATGCAAAGACAGGGTGGAGGAGAGGAAAATAGAGCAAAATGAGGCATGGCTAAAATGCATGATCTGTTTGGTATTTTGAAAAAAAACGTATAAATATACCTTATATATGTATGTATGGTCCTACAATATATTATTGAAATATAGCATGATAGGTCTCCTTTAAGGTGTTTAAAGGTGCGATGTGTAGCTGAAGGCCTCCCCCTGCATTATCCACTTGAGACACTTCTCATGAACATGGTATTATAGTTAGGCCGACTATGGACCATTGTTATCCAAATAGACAAATATTTGGGAGGTAGTCTAGAAATGGGATTTGGTAATTGCTAAAATGATTGTGTAGAAGAGACATTCAGAAATTCATTGCCTATTAAAACATCTTGTAGGCCCAGAGCAACATAAACAGGCATTCAGGGTCGTGCTTGTGTCTTCCTGATGAATCTGTCCAGCAGTCACTCTCCTTTTAGCTCTGTTATATCTCACACAGGCTCCGCCCTCTAGCGAGCGTTCACACACTGAATTTGTATAAGCCTACTTGAATGCGCGTGCAGGCACACAGTATATAAGGCGGCCACGCCTCCTGACTGTCATCCTTTTCTCTTCAGCGAGCAGGACAACACCTGACAGAGAAGAGTAAAACGTTTGAAAGAAGAAGAAAGAAGTTATCATACCTTCAGGGAGTTGCCACTTCTAGAGACCCGGGCCTGTCCTTCGTGCCCTGGCTTAATAGCGGGCGCCGATCCCCACCACCTCTGCTTCGAGTGTTTGGGGGACCAGGATATGGTGGAGGCGGTGCCATTCACGTTCGCCATTCCAGCGGGGCGGATGGCTCCGTTTGCTGGCGAGGAGGATGACAAGGACTTCTCGTTGTCGGACTTCTCGTTGTCGGGCACCTCCGGGTCCGGCGTCCATGGAAGTCCACTGCCCAGGTCTGTCTACCAGGACTTCCCCCTGGTGATGACCATGGCGGCGGAGCATGGCAGCCCATCTGCTCCCACAGGCAGCAGGCTGGGCAGAGAACCTCTGTGTGTTTGGCATCTCGCTGATTGCTCTTCCGCAAGATGCCCCCACCTCACCGGATCAGAGCGATTATCGCAGCATCGGCCAAATTAATATCCTGGTCCACGGTGTGGCCGCCGCTGCTTGCCGTGTGATGTCCCTGGCCGCAGTGGGATCACGCCGCATGGCACTTTCCAAAAAAAGACCGTGATGATCTCCTGGGAGCCCCCGTGTCTACGGAAGGGCTCTTTGGATCGATTTCCTAGGTCACGTGGAGAAGTCGCAGCTTGGCCTATGCTGCTTCTTGCTCATCCTCAGAGGACAGAACACTGTCCCACACTCGCCGCCCCGATGTAACTCCAGTAAAGGAAGCAGCAGCGTGAGTGAAATAAACCGCAGAAAGTGCAGTCAAACGGTTCCCATAAACCAATCTTCCTTTCATAGAAGGTTTGGCGGAGGAGAGGGCCACCAGAGAGTACCATAGCTTCTTAGCTGCGGCTCCACAGCTCCTTGCAGTTTTATGGGGAATGGAAGCTCAGCTGTGTACTGACAGAAGGGGTGGACAGGATACTGCGACTGGGTTACTCACTCCAGTTCTGCAGCGTCCCTTCTCCATTCAGGGGCATAAGAGAGGCAAATCTATCATCCCAGGAGGAGATAGGTTCCCTTTCAACAGAGATTCAGGCCCTGTTGCAAAAACAGGCTGTGTCTGTTGTGCACTCTCAGGACAGAGAAAAGGGGCTTTGCTCCATGTACTTCCTGGTTCCCAAGAAGACAGGAGAGTTCAGACCCATTCTGGATCTTCGCAGCCTGAATCAGCACATTGCCTGCGAAAAGTTCCACATGTAAACCAATTACTGGAACTAGGGCAGCCGGGCGATTGGTTCACAACCATCGACCTGAAGGACGCTTACTTTCATGTCGAAATTGCTCCAAAGCACAGGAAGTATTTGCGTTTTGCCTTCCAGGGGGTAGCCTACGAGTACAACAGACTACCGTTTGGCTACTCCCTATCCCCACGCACATTCAGCAAATGTGTGGCCACAGCGCTTCAGCCGCTTCACGACCATGGCATGAGGGTTTTCTAATACGACTTCATAGTCATGGCCAGGTCCAGGGAAGGGCGAAACACAGCCCAATTGATCCAAGTGGATTGCGGTCAATTGGAAGAAGAGCAATTGGGGATTTTGCTCGATGCAGGCAGATTACATGCCAACCAGTCAGAGAGCAGACAGGCATCCCTGCTTCAGGCAGTTTGCAGACTGCGACAGGGGACAACGGTGACAGCTTTGATCATCATGCAGACTCTGAGTCTCATGGCGGCTGCTCATCTCGTGGTACCGCTGGGGGACCTGCATAGAGAGAGCTATAGGTGGTGCTGGCCTCTGTGAGACTCGGCACATCAAGTCTCCGAGTCAATTGGGAGCATTTTCAAGATGGCGCCTGTGTCGGCATGCCGCTCCCTCAGCTCTCTGCCTTTAGCTATCCTGTTTTTGTTTTATGTTTGTCAGAATGTCCCTACTCTGCTTGTCTATGATCGCCAAGCTCTCCTCCACCCTCACTGGAGTTTATGCTGCTGCCCAAACCTATATCTGGCAACCATAAATCGACTCCCCCCCCTCTACTGTCAGATATTCCCACCTACCTGCGCCGGTTGCCCTGCATCCTGCCTCACCGAAAGCGCTTTAGACGACGGGGAAAGCGTGGTGGCGCGCTTGTCCATCAAAAAGCACAACTGACGGCTTCTTCCGTGACTTATCCACGCATCAGATGTCATGGCCCTCCCGCTGCACGCCATCCGAGGGTTCGGTGGATTCGCCCTGTCTTTCCGGAGCTGCGGCCTCTGCTGGGCCCGCTGGCAGCTCCTCCTGCCCGACTGACTGCTCCCGGTCCGCGCGGCGTTCAACACGCACATCTTCGTCAGCTGAGACGCACTACACCTTCGGCCAGCCCGGAGAGAAAACTCTGCATGGCTTTGCTAAATGCTAAGTCAATAGCAAACAAGACGTTCCTGTTAAACGACTTCTTCACCTCTCATGATCTGGATTTAATGTTCCTGACGGAGACCTGGGTCCACACAGGCGAGTATGTACCGTTTTCTGAACTTCTTCCTCCCGACTGTACTTTCTTCAGCTCCCCCCGTACCACCGGCCGTGGTGGGGGTATAGCTTCAGTGTTTAGAGCTAATCTCCAATGCCGTTTGCTTCACCCAGTAACTAGCTATGCTAGCTTCGAGTTGCAGCTTTTTGAACTGAACCAAGCCTTGCCTCTACTCTGCGCAGTCGTGTATCATCCGCCAAAGTGCAATAAGGATTTCATAACTGACTTTTCTGACTTTTAGTCCGGGATCATGGTGAAATACGATCGTGTTTTGATCTGCGGAGACTTTAATGTCCATGTGTGCTGCGAGTCTAAACCTCTGGTTAGGGATTTTTTAAACCTCCTCGACTCTTTCGGTCTTATTCAGTCTGTGGCTGGCCCAACACACGATAAAGGACACACCTTAGATTTAGTATTATCGTTTGGATTGTCTATCTCTGTGGATGAAATCTGTGCAGGAACGCGTATCTCAGACCATTTACCGGTTCTGTTTACAACCTCGATCCCTTCTGTAGGAGTCGAATCACGTGCCCCTGCGCGTTGTCTGCGTTCAATTAACCCCTTGACTACCTCACAGTTTTCAGATGCTTTTAATACTTATCCGAATTGTAAATTAGAGGTGAACTGTGCTCTTAGTGCGGATGAGCTTATCTCTTTGTTTGATTCGACATGCACACTAATACTGGATTCCGTTGCTCCTTTTACGCTTAGACGCAACAAAGTTCTCTCAGAGCCGTGGCTCAATGATTGTACTCGCGCTCTTAGACGCGCTTGCAGGCGTGCAGAGAGAAAATGGAAAAAGGATAAACTTCATGTCTCCTTAGAAATCCTTCGTGCTTGCCTTTCCGATTATCAGACGGCAGTCAAAGCAGCCAAAACAGAGCACATTTCTCTGTTAATCTCCAAAAACAGCCATAAACCTCAAGTTATTTTTAATGTCCTCAACTCGATCATTAATCCTTGTGATGCTTCTCCAATTGTGCCATCAACTACTCTCTGCGATACATTTCTTACATTTTTTATCGAAAAAGTATCTGCTCTTAGGCTAGCCTACACTAGTGCTACCCCGGACCCTGCTCCCTTTCTGTGCTCTGCTGTCCTCGACCACTTTGAGCCTGTATCCCTCTCTTCTCTCTCGGATGTAGTCAAGCACCTGCGGCCGACAAACTGCACCTTAGACAGCATTCCCTCTCGCTTCCTTAGAGATGTTTTTGAATCAGTTGGAGCAAGTGTTTTATTGCTTATAAACACCTCTCTTACCTCAGGATGTGTCCCAGCTGCCTTCAAACATGCCGTGGTTAAGCCACTACTTAAAAAGAAAAATCTCGATCCCTCCATTCTCGCAAATTTCAGGGCCATCTCCCAACTACCCTTTTTATCTAAAGCCCTGGAGCGAGTAGTCTACGCCCAGCTGCAGTCGTTTTTAACCACGCATGGCATCCACGAAAAGTTTTAGTCTGGCTTTAAACCTATGCATAGCACTGAAACAGCCCTTTTAAGAGTTTTTAATGATCTGCTCTTAGCAGCCGACTCAGGCAGCCCAGCTGTCTTGGTGCTGTTAGACTTAACTGCTGCCTTTGACACTGTGGACCATAGCATCCTGTTGTCACGGCTTGAACAGTCCGCAGGCATCACAGGCTCTGCCCTTGCATGGTTCAGGTCTTACCTGACAGACCGTAGCTTCTCAGTGCAGCTAGGTGCCTTCTCCTCTGCCAAAGCCCCTCTTACCTGCGGGGTTCCCCAAGGCTCGATTCTGGGCCCGATACTTTTTCTACTGTACATACTGCCCCTAGGTTCAATTCTCACAAAACATAATATCCCCTTCCATTGTTACGCTGATGATGTACAGATCTATCTGCCTCTCAATCAAAAAGCCAAATCACTACAGCAGTTGAAGGACTGCTTAACAGAGATTAAATCCTGGCTGAGCCAAAACTTCCTCAACCTCAATGAGAGCAAGACCGAGGTCATCTTTCAGGTGACCTTCAACAGCGCTTTTAAATTTGATAAGCAGGTCAGCACCGTAGTCAAGACCTGCTTTTTTTAAATACGACTATTGGCTAAGACCAAGTCGTTTTTATCTTTTAAAGACCTAGAAAGGGTTATTAACACCTTTGTTACCTCGAGACTGGATTACTGCAATGCTCTGTATGTGGGTATGGACCAGGCCTCAATTAGACGCCTCCAGCTAGTTCAGAATGCAGCTGCAGGTCTTCTCACTGGCCATAAAAAGCGTGACCATATCACCCCAATTCTGGCTTCATTGCACTGGCTTCCAGTTCGGTTCAGAATAGATTTTAAACTCCTTTTATTCGTTTTCAAAGCCCTAAATGGGCTGGCTCCTGCCTATATAGCCGAACTCCTCCATCGCTACACCCCAGGCAGAGCCTTAAGGTCGGCTGATCAGCTGCTGTTGATAGTGCCTAAGACCAGGCTTAAAACCCGAGGGCATCGAGCTTTCGCAGCGGCTGGCCCTAGGCTCTGGAATACTCTGCCCCTCCATGTGAGGTCGGCCCAGACCCTGGGGGGTTTTAAATCAATACTTAAAACTCACTTTTTCTCTCTGGCCTTTTAGGCTTCTCTTATCAAGAATAACTTTTATGCAAGACCTTTTCCCTCTCTGTCTGTTTCTGTGTATTCTCTTCTTCCGATTAACCCAGCCAAATCTTTTTTCTTGTTTTGTATCGACACCGGGATCCGGCGTTGAGGCTGATCCTCTTGCTGTAGTCCTGTGTCCTGGATCCTCAATCCTGAGTTCTCGATTAAGTCGTGAACTTCGGGTCATGGCTGAACCTCTCTCTGCGGTCCTGCCTGGGTCACGTCATGCTGCTTCCCTGATGGCTTCCACAGGATTGTAGCTGACATCTTGGTGGATTCATCTTCTTATTACAGACACATGCATTTCCTAAAATTCGGCCTATATGCTGTAAAATGTATTAACTCTTCGATTTACACACGGCATCTATTGCACGTCTGTCCGTCCTGGGAGAGGTATCCCTCCTCTGTTGCTCTCCCTCAGGTTTCTGCCATGATGTGAGGGTCTAAGGACAGAGGGTGTCGTTTTTCTCATACTGATATTCTGAACAATCTGTGCTGTTGTATTTGCTGTAAAGTGTCTCTACTGTAGGCTATTTTTATTATATGTACAGCACTTTGGCTAGACCAAAAATCGTTTATAAATGTGCTATATAAATAAAACTTGATTTGATTTGATTTGATCAACCTTCTAGAGCTGCGGGCAGTAGTATTGGTCCTACAGCACTTCAAACCTTTACTACAGGGCACACAGGTGCTGGTGAGGAACAACAACCGCACCACAGTTGCTTCACCCGGAGGTGAAGCAACTGTGAGGGGCCCAGTTCGGGAAAGCGGAGGTGGACCTGTTCGCCAACCGGCGCAACAGCTCCTGTACCCTATGGTTTTCCCTGGCTCGGCAGGACAATCGACCCCTGGGGGTGGACGTGATTACACACGAGCCATAGCCAAGAAAGCTGCTCTACGCCTTTCCACCACTGCGTCTCATTCCCCCACTCCTGGAGAAGGTGAGGCGAGAGCGATTGTCAGTCATCCTGTTAGCCCCAGGTCACCGCTCGGCGCCGTGGTATGCAGAGGTGACACAGATGATGGTGGGCCAGCCCTGGACGGTTCCTCAGGTCTGTGGGGCGTTGTCTCAGGAAGCAGGTGCAATAGGGGCGTTACCCACTCTGGGCCAACCTCTCCAGGATTGGCTCCTGAGAGGGACAGGCTGAGACGGGAGGGACTGTCTGACAAAGTTATTCTGACTATCCAGGCAGCATGAGCAGAATCCACCACAGCCAGTGGCATGAGTTACATTGCAGGACGATGTGGTTGGGATTCCAGTGGTGGTGTGAAGAAAGGAGTCTAGAGCCTCTATCATGTACGTTGGGCTCTATTATGTCCTATTTACAGATACTGGTGGACAGGGGGCTTGCTCATTCCACAATTAAGGATGAATGCAGCAGCCACCTCGTCCTGCCATGAGGGATTTGGCGGCAGGTCAGCCTTTAGTCAACCGCTTATGGCGCGTTTGCAGGGCGTCAGGAGACAGCGCCCAGTGGTGCATGTCTCCACCCCGCAATGGGATCTGCCGTTGGTGCTCGAGGCTCTGGTCAGAGAACCATTTGAGCCTCAGGAGCTCTCCTCCCTGGAGGTGCTATCATTGAAAACAGCTTTGCTGCTTGCCTTGACTTCGGCCAAGAGAGTGTGCGAGCTGACCGCTCTGTCAGTGCACCCGAGTTGCCTTTTGATTCGGGGGCGACACTCAGACCGAACCCCTCCTTTGTTCCCAAGAACCTAAGGAGTTCGTTCAGGTCGAGGGCTATACAGTTAGACGGCTTTAGTCTTCCACCCCATATTGGGGACAGGGAGGCTAAATTTAACCTCCTCTGCCCGGTGTGTGCACTGGCATGTTATGTAGGGCGCACAGCTTCCATTAGGCACACTGAACAGCTGTCTTTGTGCTTTTGGGATGGTTTGGCCGGTAAAGCTCGATCCAAGAAACGCCTGACAGGATGACATGAGTGTGGAGGACATATGCATGGTGGCGTCTTGGTCTGCGCCAGGCCCCTTCATAAGGTTTTATCTCTTGGACATGTCTGGCTCCTTTTCATCGTCTGTGGTTGCTGGAGCAAAACATGACTGGTGAGGGGGGGGGGGCTGTGGGTCAGTAGGTATCTGAACCCCCCCCTGGACATGATGCACTTATGTTTTCCCATGCTCCTCAGGGACCTGGGAAACGTAGTGCGCAGTGTATAGTCACTTGCGCTGGCACCTGCAGGGTGGAACCATAGATATATATATATATAAACACTAGATGGCTCAAGGGGGAGTCGCCAGCGTAGCTCACCGGCGGCCATCTTGCAACAGTCAACAACTACTGCTACAGCTGTTGTAAGGTGAGTGATCTGCACAAAAATACTCTTAACTCACTGAAATCTTGACTGATTTACAAACGGTTTGGTTTATTATAAACGTTATTAGCATGGCTATGATACAGGAGACAACAAGACATGTTGCGCATTCAGGTAGGCTCGCCCTGATTGGCCGGCTACGTTTATATAAACTCAGTGTGTGAACGCTTGCGTATCATTGATGAGAGGAAGTACCCATAGAGTTCCGCCTATGCTTATATAACTAGGGTTACAATACGTAATCCCCCGTTTTGTTCTCCACCAACTCCTCAGAACTTCTTTGTCTCTTTCTAACTTGCTACCTGCTAACAGCAGCTGAGGAGGTGCAATGAGTTTATCAGAGCTTCCCACTGAAAAGCTGCCTGCTGGAAATGAGCTTGATGAGAGCCACGGTCCATAAAAGTTCAAGGTTCAAGGTTCTTTATTAGTCATACAACCATAGCTACAAAGTAGTTATGTCGATGAAAATCTTAGCCAAAAGAATGAGCTGAAAGATGCTAACATACTCTGTATTTCTGAGAGGAATTGAAGTTAGGAAAATGTCATTGAGGAGAGAACCCTCTCACATATAATATAGTCATTAGATTCATTGTTACAAATTATAGAATACAGATTAGCGAAGTTTTAATTTAGCATTTGTTCATGTAAATATAAATGGATTTAGTTTTGCTTCTTTGGTGTATAAAAAGAGGTTCTGTTGACAATAGTCAAATTATTGACTTTTGAATATATTTGACGTATTATGCAGCTTCTGCTGGGCCCCCCTTCTGAATTCATCCCTGCCAACATGACTTGTTTTTAATAGATATTATTAATTAATTATTATTATTACACAAAAACGGCACAATTACTGGTGCATACATCCTTTGTAGTACTGTGAGGTGCTGGCATGCACACACACAGTGAGGACATTCCACACATCGCCACCCCCAACCTGAAAAGTGTCCGGAGAGCCGGTGACCTCTGACCCCTCTCAGCCTGCACTGCAAACCTCCCACAGGCAGGACAGGTGGCATGGGAAGAGCTGAAGGGAGAGCGGCCACTAAAATTATTATGTGACCCCCCAGACCCTAGAACCTCTCTGACCTGAGGCACCTGCACCGGCTGCTCTATGATATGTGGACAACCTGTTGCCATGCACTGTTGAGTCTGATTCCAGGGCAGAAATGTGCAAATATGTATGTGTAACCAGACAGAAGTAAAGTTAGCAGTGGATGGAGACGGGTAACGCTCCTTCTATTGACATACAACTCCTATGTCAGTGCACAGTACAGAATGAGACTAGTCATTAGATGCATGTGCGTGCATGTGTGTGCGTGTGTGTGTGTGTGTGTGTGTGTGTGTGTGTGTGTGTGTGTGTGTG
>CALSBZ010041377.1:0-26965 GCA_943591055.1 Gobionotothen gibberifrons
TGGATGTCCTCTAGCAACCTTTTCTTTTCTTGGGCAACCTTTTGGACAATCTTTTGACGCCTTTTGTTACGATCTGTAATGAGAGTAAAACATAGATTACAAAAGAGCTGACGGGATTTAATCAACACAACCAATAAATGTCCCAAAATGCTTACCATGTTGTCTATAAAGGTAGTGCTTTTTCTGGCAAATGCTCACAAAGAGTGCTTCTATTGAGATCTGCAAAACAACCAGCATCTGCAGGACTGGCTGATGCACAAGATAAAAAGAAGAAAACAAGTTTCAAACACAATTAATGTCTGTTCTTTGCACATCGCACATTAACAGGCACACTAACAGGCACACTAACAGATCAAGTTTAATTTGGACAGCATTATTTAGTTTTTATGAACCGACTCCATCTATGTATACGTCAAAACAGCATTGTTCTTACCTTTACTGGCCCACTGTTTGACATCATCAACCCACAGTTCTAGCATGTCATCAGAGCAATTCAACTGGTCCTGCATTTTCTTCAGGCTCTCAGTTACAGCCTCTGTCTTTTCTGCTGTCTGCAAAATAGCAAAACAGAATCATGCCATTTTATAAAATAATTCAATGAAAATAAACCAAAAGTGTGCATTTTAAGGAGGAAATGAACACAATAACATATTTAATGAATCTCATAGCTCTAGTCCTGCACCACAGCAATGTCTATATGGGGGTGTACCTTTTATATATATTGGGTGGACTTAAATGTCAAATTTTACAACTTAAAATAGTTATCTCCATTTCAATACACAAACATACTTTTTTGAATCTAGAGGACAAGGCAATGTGGAGGCCATTCTCTTTGCGATGATTCCAGCCCATAGCATGGACTGTAAGCATGTCAGTTCTTGCTGTGAAGAAGAATACATCTCATTACAATGTTATAAAATATAAATGTGTACATTTACAGGAAGGCAGGGCCCAAAAAAGTTCACAAACCTGACTTGGCCATGTATTTAGTTGTTAGGGCACATCTGGATAAGAAGCTGTTTACTTGTTCCACTTCTTCACCAAGAGTGGTGCCGGCACCCTCCTGGTTCCGTGCATTCCAAATAATCTAAAGCATGAGGTAATCAATGTTGATGCAAATCTCAAGGTCAACAACTCATAACTTAAAACATTCTCTTGGATCAGTTCAGACTCATGTGTAGTGGTCAGATTTACCATTAATTGTTGTTTAAGTAATTCAAATCCTCACCTCGCATTTGGTGTTGTGGGCTTTGGCATGCATCACAGACAAGAAATGTCTCATTTCCTTTAGGGGCTGAAGATGAGGCAAGGCTTCTAACACTTTGTCAAGATATGGTACATACCGACACGTCACGTCCATTGCCAAAAATGAGGCACTCTGGAACACTTTTTGGAGAAACATCGGATAGGCAAAGATTTCTCCTCTATACATATTTAAAGCTTTAAAAAATAAAGAATAAATAGTGAGTACAAAGCAGATTGAAGGTAAGGTTTCAGATTATCTACAAATATTTTAATTTAAAATGATCAAGACAACTACCAACCTTTGAGAAGAAATCCATGCCTACACACAGCAATTTCAACACCTTCTTCATCCAACTTGTTGGCTCGCTTAGAGGTCTCCCTTGCTGCTGTCCAGTGAGATTCCCCACACATTGCTTTTTCTGCAGTCTACCAAAGTAAATAGTTTTTAGAGAATCATTATCAGAAGTTATTTCAAAACACTGGATAGTGGGACCAACTGACGGCATTATCAAACATATAAACTATTACACACAAGTTTTTTGTGCTCGACTGCCAGATTCACCTGTATATGCAACTCCCTGGATAATAACAAACCCGTTTTTGGATAATTGGAAGGCTCCAAATGTGTAATATATTCTGGATTAGAATTTAGCTGTTTTTTCAATCCAGATTTACAGCAATAATGTTTGACAGTTTGACCGCATTGCTAACCTCATCACCCTGTCATCTGGTCTCAACACTTCTATCCCATCTCCAAAAACATATGAAGGCAACTGTGCTACTACTATTTTAACTTCAATTAGTTATTAAAAAAGGTGAGATACGTTTTGCTCTGCTTAATTTAAAACTCACACTTTTGACAGCCCCTCGAACATCCTTCACAAAAGTGGAAACCTCAGAGTCTTGGGCTAAAAACACTCCGTCAAAGAAGCCTGGCTCTTCACTCCTATAAGAAAAGGAATTATAGATAACCACTCTAGTTATAAATTGAACATAGTAATAATAATTATATTTAAAGAGCATCTTTCAAAACAAGGTTATAAAGTCTAACAAAAATATTTTAGATTCAACAGCTGTAGTTTTAACAGCTATATAACAGGAAAGAACTATAGCTACTAATTGTCCACTGTACTGAATGTATGTAAGTCGCTTTGGATAAAAGCATCTAACAAATGACATGTAATGTAAAAATAAAATAAAAATAGCAATCCCAATGTCAAATTAAAATACAAGGACTAAGGACAAGTGCTGTGTCAATGTTAAAAACGTACTGGTTTGTTCTCTGGAACCTATAAAGTTTCCTATTGCCATCTACAGAAACAGCCACCATTTCAGGGCTACAGGCTGGACAGACAAATGGCTCTTTACACAGAAGTTTATTCTCTTCAAATGTGCAGTACACATACTGCAGAAAGCTTCTCTGAAAAGCATCTGCATTCACCTTGCCAGTCTGAAATAAAAATACATTATATATGTTATCAAATTTTGTATCATATCTTGCTCATCTATATTTGGCTATCTATCTTTCAGCTTCACATTTGTACTTACTCTTCCAAACTGCTTTGTTCTCTGGTCCAACATTGCAGTAAAGGCTTGTCTAGACATTCCTGGAGCTGCCGTCTTCATAGCCTCAAAGGAATGGAACAGATCTTGGTGGAACAGGGTCTGTGCTTGCATGGTAGCTGGCCAGTATCCACTCCTAACCAAGTCATTGAATTCTGGATGTTAGCTCTGGAACATTAAGATCGTAACGGCCTAAGAACACATAAAGAAAAAAACAATAACAATGAATTTGAGTAATGTATTAGTTAAAAAATACTTTTAAAAAAAGTCTTTCAACAACAATTTCACCAAAACCTACCATTTATGCACACCAATATGATAGGTCTACCAACAGAGATTGCAACATCGAAAACTTCACAAGAACATATCCTTGAAGGAAAGGATGTTGGAAGCAAACGATCTGCAAGGTCAAAGTACAATCAGGATGAGATTTAACAATGTTGTAAGCAAGCACTATGATAACAGAATGCAATTTGAGATTTAAATGAGTTTTTTTGTGAGGGGGAAAAAAGGCTGATCAATTAAAAAAAATGGGACACTAACCTTGTTTAGAAATGATGTATTTGCCATCCTGGAGTTTCACAGACTCTGTTGGAGGAATGTACTTGTAAAATCCATTACAGGTGGTTTGCCTACTGTGCAGAGTGTGTTTTGTATGAACCAAGATATCACACTCTGCACAAAACCACTCTGATGGCATACATTCCTCACAACGGATGACAGCTTCTTCCAGGAGACAGTGATTGCAGGTAATCTTGACGATATTCTTAGTTATTAATAAATTGTCAACATTCTGTGGCCTCGCCTGTTGCCAACACTGTTGAAACTCATTTTGCCTTTGAGTCCAAGATGACAATGGTGGCACATCGCCAACATCTTGCTCCTTAATGGTCTCAGAGTCCCGTAGAAGGTCTTCAAGTCTCTGCATATTAAAATCTTTAAATACAGAAATATAAATACATACCATGAGGAAAACATTTCATATGAAACATACCTTATCTAGAAAAAGTCTTCAAAAGTAGCTTTTTTCTTACCAGAATCTTGGTAGCTTAGACATGGTGTTGTTATGGTGGAACTACTGCATGGAGGAGTACCATCTGTTTGGGGGGAAATGATTCAAACCCATTAAACAGATTATTTTTAGCTAATTGACAGATTTAAAGAAATGTTACAAAAACACCAACCTTCAGCAAACATGAAAAATATCAAAGCTCAATGTATTTTTGCATTATCATGTCATTTACATCCGCTTATTGGTTTTAGTTCTTAGTCCTCTGACAAAATCGATGTGCAAATATATAGAAATATGAAGTATCAACAGCATTATTAAACCAGTGGCTACTTTAAATCGATAGTTACGACTGTAACTACGGTTCTATGAGTCCCGGATGACCGCCAGAGGCGGTGCATTAGCACCTGGATATGTCCATCGTACGCATGCGCAGTTCGAGTACCTAATAACAACAAAGTCACCTGTGACCCACGTGATACCGGCTATATCAGCTGGTGTCATCAGAGGATCTGTTCCCGGAATCTTCTCGCGAGCACACGAGAATTCTGAGTGACCGGGAACTCTGGCGGTCATCCGGGACTCATAGAACCGTAGTTACAGTCGTAACTATCGTTCTATTTCGTCCCTAATGACCGCCAGAGGCGGTGCATTAGCACCTGGATGACTTATACCAACCATGTCATGAAGAATCCGAACACTTGCTTACCTAGCTGGAAGCAGCGGAGCTCGGCAACAGGACCACGCCCCAAAGGATGGGGAGTGGCGACGTTGACGCGGTAGAACCTGGAGAATGTACCAGGCGACGCCCATGACGCCGCGGCGCAGATAGTCTCCAGGGGCACCCCTCTCAGGGCAGCCCAAGACGTTGCGATGCCCCTTGTCGAGTGACATCTCACCCCCGATGGCGGGGGGCGGCCACTGGCCCCATGGGCGTATGAGATCGCATCTACAACCCAGTGGGACAACCGCTGCTTGGAGAGAGCACAACCCTTTCTCGTGCCGCCATGGCAAATGAAGAGCTGCTCCGCCTGACGTATATGGGCCGTAGCCCCAATATATGCCTCTAGGGCCCGCACCGGGCACAGCAACTCTGGCGTGTCGTTCTCTTGTGGGCCGTTAAAGCGTGCCAGCTGGATAGGCTGATTGGCGTGGGCTAGTGGAAGCACCTTGGGCAGGAACGCCACATTCGGCCATAGGGCAACCCCCGAGCCATCGGAGTTCCACCTCAGGCATGTCTCGCTCACTGAGAGGGCCTGTAGCTCTCCCACTCGTTTCCCTGAGGTCACCGCCAGTAGAAACGCTGTCTTTAAGGACAGCCACTTCAGCCCTACCTGGGCCAGGGGCTCGAAGGGAGGAGCTGATTGGGCATCCAGCACTATGGGTAGGTCCCAAGCCGGAGCCCTTGGGGTGCGAGGGGGACGCTGCCGTAAAGCCCCTCTCAGGAAGAGGGACAACAGCCTGTGGCGCCCCACCGTGGCGCCGTCGATTCCCACATGTCGGGCAGATATTGCGGCCATCTAGACCTTCAAAGTGGAGTGAGAACGACCACTATCTAGAAGGGACTGCAGGAACTCTAAAATGGTGGACACCGAGCAATGCTCCGGCCTCTCGGTTTTACCCGAACACCAATGAGAGAAGAGCTTCCATTTGCACTCGTACTGTGCTCGAGTGGATGGTGCTCTGGCATTCAGGATGGTCTCTTTGACAGACTCCGTGAAGCCACTTAACAGTGGGTTTGGCCCCTCAGCGGCCAGGCCCAGAGCTGAAGGCGGTGAGGGTCGGGATGCCAGATCCGACCCCCGAGCTGTGACAAGGTCCCAAGCCGGAGCCCTCAGGGTGCTAGGGGGACGCTGCCGTAAAGTCCCTCTCGTAAAGAGGGACACCGACCTGTGGCACCCCGCCGTGGCGCCGTCGACCCGAACATGTCGGGCAGAAATAGCAGCCACATAAATTCAGAGTGGAGTGAGGACGTCCACTATCTAGAAGGGACTGTTGTCTAAGCAACAACGTACATGCTGTCCCCAAGGGACACGCATATTCTTGCCCCCCAGTTGGGGTCGAAAGTGCGTGAGTGCAAGCTGCACAGCCCGAAGCTCTAGCATGTTGACCTGGTGCGCACCCTCCTGGGCAGACCGCTGACCCTGAACGGTCCTGCCCTGCCGCACTGCACCCCCCCCTGAGAGACATGCACCTATGGTGATGGTCTCCTGGCGGGATGGGATGGCGCCCATGGGCACGCCCATCGGGAGATAGGCCCTGTCCCTCCGGCGTGACAGAGAGTGGAGGCAATGCTGCGACACCCTGACTTCCTTGTGCCTGTGCCACTTGGCGTCCAAGTGAAACCTGTTCAGCCGCATCTGCATGGGGCGCAACGACAGCGGGCCTAAGGGCCCAGCGGCCGAGGCAGCCGCCAGTCTGCCCGAGGGCCGGAGGGACTGAATATAAGGCCCCATCTTGCCCGCGTGGAAGTAGGTATCCCTCAAGTCCACGGTCGAGAACCACTCCACCTGTGCATGTGCAGTGGTCAGCGTATAGAATGGCAGCACCTTCAGGAATCTGTTGATTCCTCTGAGGTCCCAGATCGGGCGAAATCTGCCGACTTTCTTGCTCACGAGAAAGTACGCCGAGTAGAATCCCCTGGGCTAAGCAGAGGGTCTTACTGGCTCGATTGCGTCCTTGGACCGAAGGACGGACAACTCCTGGGCCAGAGCTAGGGTCCCTGCCGGATCGCTGACCCCTTGGGCCGGTAAGGCTCTGGGGCACGAGCACACTAGCAGCCCCCACACCGGGCCCAGGCTGAAGGGCCAAGAGGCGACTTAATCATACCCCTATCGGCAGCTAGCTGATCCACTTTAGAGGACAGCCTGTTTCTAGTCCTTCTATTGGGGGGAGCACCCATAGCCATCGCTCCCTCAAGTCGCCGGGAGCGGCCGAGTTGATCTGGAGGAGGATGTGACAGGGAGAGGTGTCTGTTGGCTGCTGCCAGACGTTCCACCTCAGTGATCCTAGCCACTCTGAGCGCCCGAGGCATGCAGCTACAGCTCATGCAGGCGTTTACCGTGAGAACCTCCCTCAGATGCTCGAATTTCGTCCCCACTGACCGCCAGAGGCGGGCGAGGCAAGAGGGGCAGCGGTCGTGGCCGTCCTCGGGCTCAAGAGAAGCCATACAGGCGCTACCTGCATGAGCCATTCTGTAGGTAGCCAGATGCAGCGTAGGCGGGAGCAGGTGCGGGAACACAGCCTTTACCAGCTACCTGCTTAATGGAAAGAGTAGAGCGTTGCTGCTACTCGCCGAACAGAAAGAGGGATGTAATTACACCCACGTTACCGGCAGAGGGAGCGGGAGCGAGAGCACTGCCTTCACCTGGCTGGATTAATAAACACGGCAGTTCGGCGTCTACCAGGAACGGGGGCGAGAACACCGCCGTCACTGGCTGAGTTAGAGACGAATGCCAGATGCAGCATAAGCAGGAGCGGGTGCGGGAACACAGTCTTCGCCAGCTACCTGCTTACCGGAAAGACAGGGCAGTTCCGCGTCTACCAGGAGCGGGGGCGAGAACACTACCTTCACTGGTTGAGTTAGAGACGAATGCCAGATGCAGCGTAACTGGGAGCGGGTGCGGGAACACAGCCTTCACCAGCCACCTGCTCAGCGGAAAAACAAGGCAGTTCGGCGCCTACCAGGAGCGGGGGCGAGAACCCTGCCTTCACTGGTTGAGTTAGAGACGAGTACCAGATGCAGCGTAACCGGGAGCGGGTGCGGGAACGCAGCCTTCACCAGCTACCTGCTTAACGGAAAAAACAAGGCAGTTCAGCGTCTACCAGGAGCGGGGGCGAAAACACTGCCTTCACTGGTTGAGTTAGAGACGAACAGCCCGCGTAGAACCGTAGGCCATGGTTACAGTAGTAACCGCACCTGCAGAGCACACAGCACCCGCAGAGCACACAGCACCCGCAGTGAAGATTGTTCTCTGCATATCGTCCTAGTACTAGGAGCAGTAATACGGCGAAATAGCGCTACTGCAGTCAAACCCTATGTTACCGGGAGCGGGAGCGAGAGCGCTGCCCTCACCGGCTGGGTTAAATAATTAAGCTTAACAGTCTATGCAAGGTGTTAGCCAAGCGGCTGCTGCTAACAATCAAGCGACCGAGTCAGAACGCAATGTTAAGACCCGAATAATTAGCTTCTATGGAATAGAAAGTACTTACCTTAGTACTTACCTCTCTGCATCTAAACGAAAAACGTTAATATGACACTCTGTGCTTTCCATAATAAATTGAATGAGGGACGCAGCCAAAGCTGGGACTCGAATGCTAATGATAGCTCGGGCACAACGCCACAGCTTTCAAAAGAGCATAAGGGCAACTTTATGGGAGAGGAAGCGGGAACACTGTCGTCACCAGAAAGTCTAGCCGACAGAAATAAGACGGCAATCAGGACAACTTGGCTGGGAGAGGGTGCGAGGACACAGCCGTCACCAGCAACAAGCTGACACAAACCTGTCTGTCGAGGCTCTGCACAGCGCACAGCCGGCCACAGCTCCTGGAGGACGCGTCAACGACCCGTAGCCCCGACTGTCAGTCGCGAAGCTGCACGCGGCCAGCTGCTTGCAGAGAAATCCCTCAGATCAAACGTTCAAACCTGAACGTTGTAGGCTACAAAAATGTAGCCGTGGCACTCTCGCGCAGCGAGAAGATGAAAGGAACAGATCCTCTGATGACACCAGCTGATATAGCCGGTGTCACGTGGGTCACAGGTGACTTTGTTGTTATTAGGTACTCGAACTGCGCATGCGTACGATGGACATATCCAGGTGCTAATGCACCGCCTCTGGCGGTCATTAGGGACGAAATAGAACACATATACTGACTTTGATTACTAAGTAACCATTAGAAGAACTTTTTTCCTTCGTTTGCTGCTGGCCACACGTTGCCCATCTTGGTCTCTCTTCCACCAGGTCACTTTTGGTCATGGTTTGTCTTCTTTTGGCGTGTTCGTTTTGCGTGTTCTTTTTGCGTCTTGAGTCTCCTTGTTGAGTTTCTTTATGGACATGGAATGTAATGAAACACAGAGGGAGAAAAAAATGGGCATTAACTAACTGGATTTAAATAATGACACTTTGGGTATAACAAAAACAAGAAACGTGCCTGTGTCTCCTCAACATATGCATCCCTGAGCAGAAGAACAGCTTCTAGTTTCTTTGTTTTTTCAGTTTCTTTCGACATTGTGCTGAAACTAAAAAAGGTGTTTGTTAGATCATGTGATGTGAATTAAAGTTTAGACCAACATCAGCATTATGAGGGAAAGGTGTGATTAACATGTTGTGGTATAGGGCATTGATGTTATTCTATTAGCAATGGAGGAACAAGAGTATGTAGATCTCCTTTGAAACCCCACCCCTGGTTTTAACAATAATTCAGTTATTATGAATTCCTAATGTATAACATATCATATTCAGATGCATGTTTTTTGGTAACCTGTACCTGCTAATGCGTTTTTACTTTTGGTAAATGCACAGAATATACTGGATCATGTGTCGGCTAGCGGCTAGTAATGTCTGTTTAAATATCAACGGGACAAATATCTGAGCAGATCTCAGATCGGCTCAAAGAGTGAATTTAAGCTTTAAAACCCAAAAAACTGTCAAAAAACGGAAGAACCCCCATTCTATTTACAACATGATCAACTATGTTACTATCGATTGATTTTAAACTGCAACAGCTCCGTAAAACGACAGAAGTTAGCTAAGGCTAACTCAATGATGCTAACTGAGCAGTTTACGGTTTAACTAGCAAATAATTCGCACGCGTAAGCTTGTATGTCGACACATGGTGCTGTGTAAAGTGATGCAAAAGCTGAAATCATTTAAAAAACACTGTAAATGTCTTTATTACATTACAGAAAACGGGTTTACCTCGAGGAAGTTCGTGTCAAGGAGGGTTCAATGTCTTCTTCTTGTTCTTCTACTTCTTCTTCTTCGTGGACCTTTCCATATCCCAGCTTGCATTGCGGCTACAACATCATCGTAGCTTGAACTACGTCTGTTTCCGGTGACTTTATTTTGAAAATCAGTTCCAGACGGACGGCTAAAAAGCCCAATATTATATACTTAAATGAATAAATAAAAACAAGGACAATTGTGTGTTATTGTTGAGTAAATAACAGTGTGTTATTTAGAAAAGGATAGCAAATTCGAAGGAAAAAAAGATTAAAACAAATACAGATTTCAGTATTCTGAGGCTCTGAGCCCCATTTCTTTTCCTCACGGACGGCAAAAAAAGTCCGACATTATACGATTTAAAATAAAATCAATAATCGTGGCTTGATATTGAGTAATAACATGTTTTTATGGACCACACAGCTTCCGGTCTTCTCAGACCCGACCGTATCCATTTGCGTCTCATATGCACGCAAAACTCGGACTCAGGACTCAATGGGAATAGTTGGCGTATGATAGGCACGCAAAATGGGACTTCAGCGTATCTATTGCACGCATTTTCCAATGTGTAAAGTCGTGTCATTTGTACAAAGACTGAAGAGAGTGGGTTGAACTAATGAGAAGAGTGTCAGTTAAATACTGTAACACAATGTTGGCAACTTCATCAGTTGCTAATATTAAGCTGGCTGTGTATCTGTTGGCTTTTCAAAAATACAGGGTAAACATATTAATATGACAACTATTGATGTTTTAGGATACACTTATTTGTCATGTGAATATAAGGACAAGTGGAATTATTTACTGAGGAGAAACAACCACTGGAGGGTAGAGAGTCTGAAAGTGCACGTCCCATGTGTCCTGATTACCTCCTGCATGTGACAAAATAGTTGGACCTGTATCTGCAAAATAGAATAGAATAGAATCGTTTAATGTCATTATACATGTACAATGAGATAATAATAAATGCTTCTCCCTTTCAAGGGTGCCATCAAAACAAAAACAAAAACATCACAACATGAGACAGCAAAATACACGCAGCATACATACTTAGGAATAAAGGAATAAGGAATAATAAAGTGCAGTAATTATTTCCAGGAGTATCAAAATAAAATCTGTAATGTAATAAATAATAATAATAATAATAGTGTGTATTTATAATAATAATACTACAAAACTGCTATTTTACACTTTCTTACAGTGGAACATTTGTCTGGGAGCTACTACTCTCTGCAGCTTTATTCCCTCACAAGGGACGGTAAAGGCCCAAATGGAATGTATTCAAAACTCAGTTTGAAAGCGCAGACAGGCCCTAGGCACCGGCAGCTGGTCGGGCTGCACATTTCCACCAAAATGGCAGCCTCTCAAAGGCCACAGACCAGGCTCCATCTCCACTGATTTGAGTGGTATTTGACTAGGACCTTCACCATGTGCGGTGAGGCCATTATGACTGGAAATAGAACTGAGAATCACAGCACAGTGACCTGTTCATT
This sequence comes from Gobionotothen gibberifrons, assembly GCA_943591055.1. Lineage (NCBI taxonomy): Eukaryota > Metazoa > Chordata > Actinopteri > Perciformes > Nototheniidae > Gobionotothen > Gobionotothen gibberifrons. The sequence continues at coordinate 11,250 of CALSBZ010041377.1, forward strand.
TTGGAAAGACAGCAAGAAAACCAAAGCTATTCCTTGACCTCTCCACTCTCAGTGCATTTCAGGTGAAAGGAGAACTCTGAGATGTACTTTTTAAATGCCTCAGTTGTGCTATTCAGTAGAAAGAGTATATAAGCGTTATAGACAGTCTATCCCCTGTAACATGTGGTTGATTTAATTCAGTGATGTGCGGTCATGGCTGGTGAGGCACTAACTCTTTCAGAGTCAGATTTACAAATATTATATTTTGACCTTAATCGAAATATTCGGTTATTTTCAAAAGCTTTTTTAGTCTGATGCTTCGATTCATTTTAAACAGACCGTTCAACAAAAGGATACACAAAATCTAAATATTGGATTGTTGTTTCTTAGTAAGATCCCATTTTCATTACAATTGTGTTCTTACCTTGACTTGAAGTCTATGCTATCCTTCTGGACAACAATCAGTATTAGTTTTTTGTAAAAGTCCTCCTTATCTTCCTGTAGTTTCAAAAGTCTAGCTTGTTGTTTGCGTCTACCGTCCCTGCGTAGAATAACAGTAGCAACTAGTGATGTGTCGTAGGGATGTAAGTAGGGATGCTCCGATCGATCGGTCACCGATCGAGATCGGCCGATACTCACTCTCCACCGATCGATCGGTGCTCTCTAAACATGCCGATCGCGAGAGCCGTTCGCATGACGTAAAATACATGACACTTTTCTCTGTGCGCGGCAAAACAAGCTCGCCAAAATGGCTTCACCGGTCTGGCATTATTTTAAGGTGTCCGAAAAAGACAGTAAAATAGCGGAATGCAACATGTGTGTGAAGCAGAAATCCTGCAGCTCCGCCCGCCGGACCGGTGAGCGGAGCGAAACACACAAGAGTTAGACCTAACAAACACACATAGCAATTTTATCTACCTCTGGAACAAGCTAAACTAGTTATAAATATATTAATTATTCGGGTCACTCATTACTGGATCAGTGAGCTGCGTGAGATACTGACAGGCTGTCAGGAGAGAGAGAGGGTGGAGAGAGAGAGAGAGAGGGAGAGAGGAAAAGAGAGCGCTTCCGCTCATTTATCCCGTGTTATTATCCAAAGTGAATGTAAACTTGAATAATGTACATCATTTGAATGTAATAATTAAGTTGATTGTTGTTTGTGGAAGCTCCAGTGAATGAGCCCCATTAACTGAGTTTTAAACATCACTTTAAATGGAAGATTTAAAGTGATGTTTAAATCTTCCATTTAGGCCCCGCCCACCCGATACTGATTCCGGCGATCGACCCCAAAATTGGCGATCGGAGCATCCCTACTTTTAAGTGAACCACGGGAGCCGGCTCGCGCCCGCGAACGAGCCGTTTTTTATTTTGTTAAGTAATACAAGACAGAATGATATCAAATCAAATCAAATCAAGTTTTATTTATAAAGCACATTTTTAAAACGATTTTTGGTCGAGCCAAAGTGCTGTACATACAATAAAGTGCTTTACAATAACAACACTTTACAACAAATACAACAGGACAAATATAAAATAACACACAGGGAAATGTCAGGAGTCGTGCTCCGCTCTGACTAGAAGGCCAGAGAGAAGAAGTGAGTTTTTAGAGATGATTTAAAAACCAGAGTGTGTTCCAGAGCCTGGGGCCAGCTGCTGCGAAGGCTCGGTGCCCTCTGGTTTTAAGCCTGGTCTGGGGCACTACCAGCAGCAGCTGGTCAGCAGACCTTAAGGCTCTGGCTGGGGTGTAGCGCTGGAGGAGTTCAGCTATATACGCCGGAGCCAGCCTATTTAGTGCTTTAAAAACAAATAAAAGGAGTTTAAAATCAATTCGGAACCGAATTGGAAGCCAGTGCAGTGAGGCCAGAATTGGGGTGCTTTTTGTGGCCCGTAAGAAGACGTGCAGCGGCGTTCTGCACTAGCTGCAGGCGTCTAATTGAGGCCTGGTCCATACCCACATACAGACCATTGCAGTAATCCAACCTTGAGGTAACAAAGGCGTTGATAACCCTTTCCAAGTCTTTAAAAGATAAAAACGACTTGGTCTTAGCCAATAGTCGTATTTTAAAAAAGCAGGTTTTAACTACGCTGCTGACCTGCTTATCAAATTTAAAAGTGCTATCGAAGGTCACTCCAAGGTTCTTGACAGAGGGGAGGATGTTTTTTTTTAGGGAGCCCAGAGTATCAACTGGGGAGGCTGGAGGTTGGGGTCCAAAAAAGATGACCTCAGTCTTACTCTCGTTTAGGTTGAGGACATTTTGACTCAGCCAGGATTTGACCTCTGTCAAGCAGTCCATCAATAGCTGTAAAGAGTTTGACTCGGTCAGGCCCGGTTCCAGAACAAAATGTACTCTGTCAGTACTCCGGCAGCAGCATTTTTACCCCTTGGAAAGTCTTTAGAGTCTGGCCTGGATAGCTGGTCACAAATATCCTTCAGCAAAGTGACACACCCTTGTGACTCTTGTTGGCCTCTTTTGATGCTGCTGTCTTTTAAATATGATTATTTCTCTGCTCCTAGTTCATTCCTCGCAGATCCTTCCATCAATCAATCAATCAATCAATGTTTATTTATATAGCCCAATATCACAAATGTTACATTTGTCTCAGTGGTCTTCACAGTTTGTACAGAATATCAGTATGACAATACGACACCCTCTGTCCTTAGACCCTCACATCGTACAAGGAAAAACTTCCAAAGAAAACCCACAGTTTAAAGGGAAAAAATGGGAGAAACCTCAGGGAGAGCAACAGAGGAGGGATCCCTCTCCCAGGACGGACAGACGTGCAATAGATGCCGTGTGTAAAAAAAGATAATACATTTGCAACATAGGTAGTCCAAATGTTTGGAAATGAATGTGTGTATATAATAGGAATATGGAAGATGAATCCACGAGGACATCCATCCAGGACTTATGATCCAGGACCACAGCAACAGCCACGACTCAAGATCCAGGCTCGCGATCCATGACACAGGACTGCAGCTACAGGATCATCCATGACTCCGGATCCCGGCGTATATAGACACCAAAAAGAAAGAAATTTGGGGAAGCTGGGTTAATCGGAACATGAGAGTACACAGGTACAGACAGAGAGAAGGAAGAAGTAAGATGTCCCCCGACAAACTAAGCCTATATCAGCAAAACTAGGGGCTGAATCTAATCAGCCCTAACTATAAGCTTTATCAAAAAGGAAGGTCTTAAGCACACTCTTAAAAACGGATAGGCTGTCTGCCGCCCGAACACAAACTGGAAGCTGATTCCACAAATGTGGAGCTTGATAAGAAAACGCTCTGGCTCCCATTGTACTTTTAGAGACTCTAGGAACAACCAACAACCCTGCGTTCTTGGAACGCAATGCCCCAGTAGGACAGTAGGGTATAATGAGTTCTTTAAGGTAAGATGGTGCCTGCCCATTAAGGGCTTTGTAGGCGAGAAGAAGAATTTTAAATTCTATCCTGTGTGCTATAGGGAGCCAGTGCAAGGCAGCCAGAACAGGAGTAATGTGGTCCCTTCTCCTAACTCTAGTTAGTACACAAGCTGCAGCATTTTGAATCAGCTGAAGCGACTTAACTGACTTCTTGGTACACCCTGATAATAAGGAGTTACAATAATCCAGCCTAGAAGTAACAAATGCATGGACTAATTTCTCTGCATCGTTTTGAGGCAAGATATGCCTGATTTTTGCAATATTACGTAGATGGAAGTAGGCGGTCCTTGAAATTGATTTTATGTGGGCATTAAAGGATAAATCCTCATCAAATATAACACCAAGATTCCTTACAGTCTCACTGGAGGCCAAATGAATGCCATCTATAGTTAGTATATCTTTAGATAATTTGTCTCGTAGATTCTTCGGGCCGAGTACAATAACTTTTAACATCAAAAAGTTTAAGGTCATCCACGTTTTTAAGTCCTTAAGGCAGTCTTGAATTTTATTTAGATGATTAATTTCATCAGGCTTGATTGATAAATATAGTTGAGTATCATCCGCATAACAATGAAAATGTACAGAATTATTCCTTATAATATTGCCTAACGGAAGCATATATAATGTGAACAAAATAGGTCCGAGCACTGAGCCCTGTGGCACTCCATGGCTAACTTTGGTTTTATTAGCTTGTTCGTTTTTCTCGCGTCCAGAGGAGAAAGTTTAAAAGTAAGGAGACCAAATGGAGCCTCGACTAAAGTTTCAAATGGTGTACTTTAATAAAAATGGTGCGGTAGTGAATCAGACAGAAAGCAGTCAGTGGAGAAGAAGCTGCAGCTTCCTCACGCAGTCTTCAGCCGAGGAGCAAAAGCTGCCTTCCTCTGGGGTTGGGGGTGAGAGAAGAGATCGATTCATCGCTTGCTCTTCCTGTTGTCATCTGAGGTCTTCTCCTATTGGCCGGCGTCGTCGGGGGGCGGGTCCAATGCATTTCCTGTCTTTTTCTGTTGTTAAATTACATCATTCTGGTGTCTGTGGTTATTTAAACATTCCCTGCTACACATTATTCAGCGTCAATAAATGAGTGCTAATCCCAGTGTGCTCAGTGTAGAACATCACATGTCATTTCACCTTCAATCATGGTTTGAAACCGTAGCATCCCGCCAGATGCTAAAGCTAACCGGAAGTGACACATTTTCAGAATAAAAGTGTCAAGTTAACAGTTAGTGAACTTCCGGTTTTTCAGAATAAAACTGATTTAAATCAAATAGTGTATTTAATTCTAATTACGCCATATCAACATTGATTTTAATTTACTAACAGTTTGCGTCGAAGATTCATCGTTGACACGTACAAACTGAGAGCGTTCAGATAGATAGGACCTAAACCAGCCTAAAGCAGTTCCCTGTATGCCATCTAAGTGCTCTAGTCTTTGCAATAGGATGTCATGGTCGATAGTATCAAATGCAGCACTGAGATCGAGCAAGACAAGAATAGAGACAAGTCCTTTGTCTGAGGCTATTAGAATGTAATTTGTGACACTATGATGTGTTCTAAAGCCAGACTGAAAATCTTCAAATAAATCATAGTTTTTTAAGTAATCACACAACTGTTTTGCGACTGCTTTCTCAAGGATTTTTAAGAAGAACGGAAGATTAGAAATAGGTCTATAGTTGGCTAAAATCTCTGGATCGAGGTTGTGCTTTTTAAGAAGCAGTTTTATCATTGCTACTTTGAATGATTGTGGAACATAGCCTGATAATAAAGACATATTCATAATATTTAATAAAGAAGTGCTAATTAATGGAAAAACTTCCTTCAACAGCTTAGTTGGAATTGGGTCTAAGATACACGTTGATGGTTTAGAAGAAAGAATCATTGAATTTAATTGTTCAAGGTTTATGGCTGAAAAGCATTCTAGTTTACTATCTCGTGTAATATTAGAACTTACATTTCCGGGAGCTGTTGATAACACTATACTGGTCAAAGGCAAGAGGTCATTGATTTTGTTTCTAAGAGTAACAATTTTATCGTTAAAAAAGCACATCAAATCATTACTACTGAGTGCTATGGGAATAGAAGGCTCAATTGAGCTATGGCTCTCTGTCAGCCTGGCTACAGTGCTGAAAATAAATCTTGCATTATTCTTATTCTCATCTATTAATGAAGAGTAGTACGCTGCTCTCGCTTTACGCAGTGCTTTCTTATATTCATTAGAGTAATATGCCAAATTAAACGAGATTCTTCAAGTTTAGTGGAACGCCATATCCTTTCAAGTTGTCTCGACTTTTGCTTTATTTTGCGGGTTTCGACATTATGCCATGGAGCTAATCTATGTTGTTTTATTTTCTTCTTTTTCAAAGGAGCAACAGAGTCTAATTTTATTCGCAGCGCATCTATAGCACTATCAACAACATGATCAATTTGGGGTGGTGTACATTTTGTATAAGTTTCCTCCCCTACATGCAGACATGCTATCAAGTTAAGTATTGGTGGAATCTCTTCCTTAAATTTGGCTACAGCATTAACAGATAGGTTTCTGCTGCAGGAGCTTTTGACTAATGCCTTGTAGTCTAGTAACAGTACTTCAAAAGTTACTAAGAAATGGTCGGATAAAGCAGGGTTATGCGGTTCGACTAATAGTTGCTCAATTTCAATACCATAAGTCAGAACAAGGTCGAGAGTGTGATTATAGCAGTGGGTTGGTTTATTTACACTCTGACGAAAACCAATAGAATCTAATATAGAGTTAAATGCAACAGTAAGGCTATTTTTATCATCATCAACATGAATATTAAAGTCACCTACGATAATTACTTTATCTGTTTTAAGTACCAAAGTTGATAAAAACTCAGAGAATTCTGATAAGAATTCTGAATAAGGACCTGGTGCACGGTACACTGTAACAAATAAGATTGGCTGCAAAGTTTTCCAGGTCGGATGCGTAAGACTAAAAACGAGACTTTCAAAGGAGGTATAATTTAATTTTGGTTTAGTATTGATAAGTAAACTTGAGTCAAAGATGGCTGCAACTCCACCTCCTCGGCCTGTGCCTCGGGCAATATGAGTATTGATATGGCTGGGTGGAGTGGCCTCATTTATGCTGACATATTCTTCATGTCTCAACCAAGTTTCAGTGAGACAGCATATATCAATATTATAATCTGATATTAAATCATTTACCAATATAGCTTTAGATGCTAGAGATCTTATGTTTAAGAGACCACATTTAATCTTCCTGTTTTGTTGCACTGTAGTAGTTGTTACATTTACTTTTATTAAGTTATTATGTGTGACAGAACATCTAGTTGCGAGTGCAGCCAGATCATTGCTGTATTTCCAAAAGCTTTTGGCAAACAATCACATTTCTTGTTTAACTATTTCAAGCAGAAAAGCCTGAGGATGGAACAGCACTCTGTAGTCTGTAGCACAGAGAGGCTTTACGTCTTAACTGAGATGCTCTCTCCAAAGTTTCTCCTCTGCTGTACTTGATCTTCATTGGTGAGAGCAGCTCAAAGGAAAGTGTGAAGGGTGTGTTACTCTTTGTTTTCCAGCTGGGACAGGTGGAAGCGGCGAGGGACAGGACCTGTCAGCGGAGCCATTAGCAGGCTGACATTAAGCAGAGGACTTTAGGCCTGCAAGGCCATCTTGGCCTCTTCTCCTGTCAGCTCTGCTTTACTAGCAACTCACTGACAGCACACACACACACACACACACACACACACACACACACACACACACACACACACACACACACACACACACACACACACACACACACACACACACACACACACACACACACAGTTATTGTTGTGAATAGGGCCAAGGTCACCCATCTGTTCTAATATGTGTCCAACTAAGAACCAATTCATAGCCCATCAGTGGGATAGATGAAAACTGTGTGTGTGTGTGTGTGTGTGTGTGTGTGTGTGTGTGTGTGTCCATACTGTGATGACCCTACATCTTTGAGGACACAAGATGGGTGACACATGTAGCTACACACTGATGAGTTCCCCATTTGTTTTGCTCAAAAATATTTTATGATTCGCCACCGGTCAATGGTGACCCTGAAGAGGTTGTTTTAATTAACAGAAAAGACTTGGTTTAATGTGTTTATTTTAAAAGTAATGTTTTTACGTAACAGGGAAATTCCAATTCATGCTGGAGCTCTTTAAACACCATGATATTTGTTAGGCGCCGATATGTTTGCCACTGTTACTGTATTTACTTAATAATTATACCTTATATACTGTATATGTATATTTTAGTCAAATACAGTACTTTTCCCACTTTAATTCCGATATAGTTCCGAAATGTTGCGTTCACACCAAAAAAATCCGGACCAAAAATGCGTTAATGAGAACCTTTTTACCCCCTTTTCCGTCCAGGGACTTTCATGGGAGAAAAAGGTTCCTATTTCTGATTGGCTGGGCGGATTGCAAACCACGCCCCGCAAAACTCCCAAAAAGTGTTGTGAAGCCGCCATTTTATTATCCTCGCATTAGCATTATTAGCATTAGCGCACAAACGCAGAGAGACTAACTTATGGCAGCACAAAAGAAATCATGGGAGCGGTGGAGATGAGGAGGTGTCGGCGTTCTGGTGATTTACTCGGAAGGCTTCAGTAGAAGCAGCTGGGAGTCCCAGCAGCTTCTACTGAAGCCAGTCCCCAACTACGGGGAATTCCGGCCGGGGACTTCGGGTGGCAGTATACACCGTGAAGTTGTTTGCGGCCTGCCAGTAAACCCAAAGCAGAAGAAGAAGAAGTGACATCGGCGGCTTGATTTGCCTAATCCTTCCAAGCCCCCAGGAAGTGCGCCGGACTCTGAGTAGAATATTCGTTGTGGCCAAATGGCGGTACTACACTTCCTTTAGGTTGCTGGGCCCGGAAACACTTTTTCCCATTGACTTACATTGGGAAAGAATGGTCTGTAAATCGTTGGATACATTTTTTTAAACTAAAAAAACTACCCAGTATGTATAGCCCTTATTAAAAACAATCGTTCCTCTAGGTGTAAAATGTGCTAATAATATTATTCTGAGAGTTATTTCCTCTGCATTATGAACGCGCATCTAACCCACGGGACCGCGCCGCCCGGCACGTTCATGTTAGAGACGGACCCATATTAGTTGGGTCATCTCCAGCAATTCCGTGACCGTGGAGAGCGGAGGTTCGTTTCTCAGTGGATTTCTCATCTATGAAGGGTTTAAAAAAAAATGAGCCCCCATGCCCCCCAATTTTTTTTAGAGCCCTAAATCCAAAATGGCTGCCATCACCGTAGGTTGAAAATGAGCTTTTCAATTATTTTGCCTACAATGTTGTTCAATACATGGTTTCTGGTACTTTTTGGGTCAAGGAATTCATATTTGATGTTGTTTTGATGATTTTACCTATTTTTGACCTTCAAATCCAAGATGGCCGCCAATTTTTCCCCAAATGTCGTTTTTTCAACGTTGTCGGAGAGCCTTCATATTAGGCTCTAATGAAAGCTATGCTCATGCTGAGTTGAGTTATAAACAGTAAAACAACAAGTAAGTACACAGAGGTAATCTCAGAGGTAAAAAAGGTCAACATTTGTGGCTGATGAGAAATAAACCGTAGCTCTCTGCTCACAAATGTGACCTGCTCCATCGAAATCATCAAATTGACCCGAAGACACATTTTGAGTTGTATACACTGTTTGAAAGAGGAGATTCCTAGCTTTCCAATGATATCAGGATTGTTGTTGTACTCCAAATATTAAGCGAAATATGTCAAATTATATAATGACTATCACCGAGTCATCATTTTGAGAAAAAGGCCTTCAAAGTTTCCTCTTCTCTGGAATCCATCGATCTGATTGATTATTAGCGGAGCAAATTATCAAAGTAGTACGGAGGAAAAATATTTTCGTTTGGATTACTGGTCTGGGGGAAGCTCGCGAGTGTGTGTATGTATGTGTGTGTGTTTGTGTATTTTTGTGTTTGTGTGTATTGTGTTTGTTTCCCGGGGAAAACACTCACGAGAAACACCGGCTGTTGTTATGCCTGCTGAGACGTCAAGTTACTCCGTTCTCCGCTTGTAATTATGCCGTCACAAGCTTCAAAGTTGTATTTATCATCTGAATTTGCCGAAACACTAAGAAAGTGGATCACATCACTCCAGTTCTGAAGTCTTTACACTGGCTTCCTGTGTGTCAAAGAATTGATTTCAAAATACTGCTGCTGGTTTATAAAGCACTGAATGGTTTAGGCCCAAAATATATTTCTGATCTCCTGCTAAATTATGAACCATCCAGATCTCTCAGGTCTTCAGGGACTGGTCAGCTTTCTGTCCCCAGAGTCAGAACTAAACATGGTAAAGCAGCATTCAGTTACTATGCTCCAAATATCTGGAACAAACTCCCAGAAACCTGCAGGTCCGCTGCAACTCTTACTACTTTTAAATCCAGGCTGAAGACTTTTCTTTTTGTCGCTGCTTTTAATTGAACTATTCATATCTTAGACTGCACTGTAACTTTTATCCATGTATTTTTTATTTTAATGTTTATTTTATTAGCTTTTCTTTTTAATGACTGATTTTAAATGCCATTTTATGCTGTATTTGACCTTAAATGTCTTTTGCTTTTAATCTGTAAAGCACTTTGAATCGCCACGTACTGAAAAGTGCTATATAAATAAAATTGCCTTGCCTTGCCTTGCCTTACTACTACTGTAATTCATTTACACCTAATTAGTATTACAATGTCTAATAGATCTATTTCAGGTCACTTGTGTACATAACTATTATCTTGAGTCAAATCATTACTAGGATCTGTGTAGCTCTGCTTATGCATTTCATAGCTCATTATACTCATTTATCTTCAATTCTGGTCCATTTAAAAAACAAACAATGTTAAACTCTTTAGCAGTGTGTGGAACCCTGGGTGCCCGAACATGCAACAACTACTCCCTCCTTTATCAAGGATTTAAAAACTGAAGTAATTTCATATTTCCATCTCAAAGCCCTCCTACAGATGAAGCACTTAATTTCGGACAGTTTGAAACGCAAGGGCAGTGATTGGTAAGTGGTCTGCCCTCGCTCAAGGGAAAGCCTCCAGCTTGACTTGAGACCGCGCCCGTTATAAATAAATGTAATTATAATGAAGCCAGCTGCAATGGATCATTGAAAACCTGAAATTGAAAATCTGGCAACGCCCTCTTGGAAAATAGTGGGAGGGCTTGACCTTCCTCTAAACTGGGCGTAGGCAGGTCGTAGGCAGGAACAGGTAAGCTGGAGTCCGAAATTAAGTGCTTCATCTGTATGGTAATAACTATGCCACAATGGTGAAATCAACACTTTAGATTGGAATACTATATTTGGCTTGGCACTAGCCCTCCCTTTAACATTATCCATATAAATAAAGATTTGTGTGATCTTATAGAGTGGTTCCTAAAACTATCCTTTTAATGGTGATCAATATTGTAACAAATGAGATCACTACTGTATTCACACATGAATACAAATCTCTAAAAGAATAATTTGTTAACATGATGAAAAGATTGAAGAATATGGTTCTACTCTGTACTCCAAAACAAGTACGACTGTGGCTGCGAGGGAGTGCGGTCGTCTTTCAACCAGAAGGTTGCGGGTTCGATCCCAGCCCATGCAGTCAACATGTCGTTGTATCCTTGGGCAAGATACTTAACCCTGAGTTGCTCCTGATGGCATGGCCAACGATGTGTGAATGTTAGTTCCTAGAGCAAGTGGTACTGCTCTGTATGAATGGGTGTGAATGGGTGAATGACATGTAGTATGTAAAGCGCTTTGAGGGGTCTTAAAGACTGGATAAAGCGCTATATAAGTACAGTCCATTTCCCACTGCTTAAAGTGTAGTGAATTTTTCCATCATGTCTCCCCCTTTAATCCCTCAGTGTGTTTTAGGATGATTTTCTCATTTTACTTTAATAGTTTCCTCTTTACTGCTATTTTAATGTACCAATTGATTAATTCATGGTTAATACATCTTTTTGTCTTTACGTATTTATCAAGTCTATTCAAGTTCTTTAAATGTGGTCTCTTATACAGATGAAACACTTAATTTCGGACTCCAGCTTACCTGTTCCTGCCTACGACCAGTTTCGAGGAAGGTCAAGCCCTCCCACTATTTTCCAAGAGGGCGTTGTCAGATTTTCAATTTCAGGTGTTCAGTGATCCATTGCAGCTGGCTTCATTATAATTACATTTATTTATAACGGGGCGGTCTCAAGTCAAGCTGGAGGCTTTCCCTTGAGCGAGGGCAGACCACTTACCAATCACTGCCCTTGCGTTTCAAACTGTCCGAAATTAAGTGCTTCATCTGTATGTGCGTTTTGTGAATAAGTGTGTTTATGTGTAAACTCACTCATTCCCGTTCTCCCTTTCTCCTCCCCTGGTTTTCTCAAGCCGTGACCCCGCCTCCTCACAAGTGCTATCGAAGGTCACTCCAAGGTTCTTGACAGAGGGGAGGATGTTTTTTTTGAGGGAGCCCAGAGTATCAACTGGGGAGGCTGGAGGTTGGGGTCCAAAAAAGATGACCTCAGTCTTACTCTCGTTGAGGTTGAGGACATTTTGGCTCAGCCAGGATTTGACCTCTGTCAAGCAGTCCATCAGTAGCTGTAAAGAGTTTTCATGGGAATTGAGAGGTAGATAGATTTGCACATCATCTGCATAACAATGGAAGGGGGCATTGTGTTTTGTGAGGATTGAACCCAGGGGAAGCATGTAAAGTAAAAACAGGATGGGGCCCAGAATCGAGCCTTGGGGAACCCCACAGGTGAGAGGGGCTTTGGCAGAGGAGAAGGCACCCAGTTGCACTGAAAAGCTACGGTCTGAACCATGCAAGGGCAGAGCCTGTGATGCCAGCGGACTGTTCAAGCCGTGACAACAGGATGCTATGGTCCACTGTGTCGAAGGCAGCTGTCAGGTCTAACAGCACCAAGACAGCTGGGCTACCTGAGTCGGCGGCTAGGAGCAGATCATTAAAAACTCTTAAAAGGGCTGTTTCAGTGCTATGCATGGGTTTAAAGCCAGACTGAAACTTTTCATGGATTCCATGCGTAGTTAAAAAAGACTGCAGCTGGGCATAGACTACTCGCTCCAGAACTTTGGATATAAAGGGTAGCTGGGAGATGGGTCTAAAATTTGCGAGAATGGAAGGGTCGAGATTTTTCTTTTTAAGTGGTGGCTTTACCACGGCATGTTTGAAGGCAGCTGGGACACATCGTGAGCCAAGAGAGGTATTTAAAAGTAATAAAATACTTGCTCCAACTGAATTAAAAACATCTCTGAGAAGGCGAGAGGGAATGCTGTCTGAGCTGCAGTTTGTCGGCCGCAGGTGCTTGACCACATCCGAGAGAGAAGAGAGGGACACAGGCTCAAAGTGGTCGAGGACAGCAGGGCACAGAAAGGGAGCAGGATCTGGGGTAGCACTAGTGTGGGCTAGCCTAAGAGCAGATACTTTTTCGATAAAAAACGTGAGGAACTTATCACAGAGAGTGGTCGATGGCACAATAGGAGAAGCATCACAGGGATTAATAATAGAGTTGAGGACATTAAAAAGAACCTGAGGCTTATGGCTGTTTTTGGAGATTAACAGCGACATGTGCTCTGTTTTGGCTGCTTTGACTGCCGTCTGGTAATCTGAAAGACAAGCACGAAGGATTTCTAAGGAGACATGGAGTTTGTCCTTTTTCCATTTTCTCTCTGCGCGCCTGCAAGCGCGTCTGAGAGCACGAGTACAGTCATTTAGCTGAAGAATGTACAGTCAGGAGGAAGAAGTTCAGAGAACGGTGTATACTCGCCAGCGTGGATCCAGGTCTCCGTCAGAAACATAAAATCCAGATCACGAGAGGTGAAGAAGTCATTTAGCAGGAATGTTTTGTTTGCTATCGACCTAGCATTTAGCAGAGCCATGCAAAGTTGTTGCTCCGGGCCAGCCGAAGGTGTCGTGCGTCTCAGCGGACGAAGATGTGCATGTTGGACGCCGCGTGGGCTGGGAGCAGTCAGACGGACAGGAGAAGCTGGCAGCGGGCCCAGCAGAGGACGCAGCTCCGGAAAGACGGGGCGAATCCATCGATCCCTCACCTGGCGTGCAGCGGGAGGGCCATGACATCCGAGGCGTGGATAAGTCCCAGAAGAAGCCGTCAGGTATGCCTTAAGATGGACCAGTGCACCACCACGATTTCCCCGACGTCTAAGGCGCTTTCGGCGAGGCAGGATGCAGGGGAACCGGCGCAGGTAGTTTGGGATATCCGACAGTAGAGGGGGAGTTATGGTTGCCAGATGAAGGTTTGGGCAGCAGTATACACTCCAATGAGGGTCTGAGGTGGAGGAGGGCTTGGCGATCGTAGCAGAGCAGAATAGAGATATTCTGACATACATAAAACAAAAGTAGGATCGCTAAAGGCAGTGAGCTGAGCGAGCGGCGAGCCGACACAGGCGCCATCTTGGAAACTCAGTCTACAGGTCCCGTCTACATCTGTCACATCTGAAGCCCCCATCTTGCCACTGTTCTGGTACCGTCTGCTCTCACGCCTCACACTTTGCTCTTGCCAAATCTCGTGGCTCAGCTTGGAACTTCATGCCCCGTCTGAGGGACTGATGAGAGTATCTCTCTGTATGTCAGCATAAAGTTTTGTTCTGGATGCCTCAGGTGGAGATTGTTCTGGATGCAGTTCTGGATGCAGTCTTGTTGTTGTTGGTTCAGCTCTGGTTCTCTGTCTGTCCGATGGAGAAGGAGGAGTCTACTGTTGGGTTAGGTCTTTTGTCTGCTTGGAGGGTCGGGGTCGTAGCCTTTTCTGACTCAGAGGGGGAGTCCAGGTCTCGGGACGCATTGCCTATAGGAAGTCTAGCACACTGAGGTTAAATAAATCCAACCCTTTCCACTCTGTCTTTTCTAATCATACTATCTGTCTTAGTTGTCAAATGTCATCTAAACAACACAATTAATATCTACTAATGATATTACACAAACTCCTTCCAAGAATTACTTCAACCATTGCTACATATTTATCCAACATAACTCTCTCAGGAAACCATTTTCTCCTATAAATTGGAATACCTACATGTTTCAAGCATCACATATTTCACACACTACGAAAGAACATCTCCATATTTTCTCCAATATTCTGAATCCCACTGTTACTTAGAACAATAGTACACCTGCAGAGCACACCAATCAGACCACAGTAATGTAAATTGACTCAAGTGTAGGCCCATGTCTACTTTTCATTATACTTATTACTTTTGGTGAACATTTATTTATTTTCTAAATTCCTTGTCTATGATATGTAAACAGTTTAAGTGTAAAAATGTGTCTATATAGCAGAGATGGGGACTCGAGTTTGTGACTCGGACTCGAGTCGCACTTAAGTCGCACACACAGAGACTTCAGACTTGACTTGGACTCGTGACCAAAGACTCGAGACTTGATCAAGTCTCACCCCACAAAGACTTGAGACTTGACCTGGACTTGTGACCAAAGACTTGAGACTTGACTTGGACTTGCAAAAAAAAGACTTGTGAACATCTCTGCTATATAGCGCTTTCAATAACTCTAGATCTTAGCGCTTTATAACTTTACTGATCTCAATGTATTTACACTCTACGGATTCTTGAGTTTCCTGGTGCTGTCGTTAACTCCAACTACAATATTTATAGATAAACTGATTTAGTATAATGAACTCTTTTCTAATTCACAATGTGACCAAAGAACAATGATTTCTCTTTCACAAGATTGTGGTCTAACAGAATGACTCTTGACCTCATGGGGTCAAATAAATTGGATTCTGATCAAACTTAACATGTGGCCTGAAGAACAAAAGGACTTCTTATCATTAACACAATGGACTCTCAGAGATGAGATCTAGCCATGAGGTGGCTGACTTTAAAATGAACTGTGACAAAAAAAACACGTGTGTGGGTACTTTATAGTTTAGAAAACCTACACTGCTTGACAATACAAAACAACACAATCTTCATTTATCTTTAGCTCTAAATTCTATAGATGCTGACCTTAAAAGCTGATCTCATACTAATCTTGTACACAATCAACATCGCACAAAAATATACTTTTCGGCTAAAAAAACTCCACACAGGGGGCTTCTTTGAACAGTTAACAAACTATGGTATACCAAAACATTTAGCGCTTTATACTGAGTCTCTAACTCACCATGGCCTGACATAACACTCCAGCAACTCCTTTATGAGACTGTCCAGTGTTATCCTTTACAATAATCACCCCTGCAGCCCCTTATTGAGACTGTCCAGTGTTATCCTTTACAATAATCACCCCTGCAGCTCCTTCTTGAGACTG
>CALSBZ010041383.1:0-13294 GCA_943591055.1 Gobionotothen gibberifrons
ATATTCGGCCCGCGCGGGGGGGGGGGGCGTAGTAATCAGCAGCGAACCGCTTCAACACGTGTATTTCGGTGTATTCACGACATTCATTTAGTTATTCTACAGTATTGTTGTTTTATAGTTATTTGTTAATGTATACAACACAATTTGTGTTCTTTGAAATTGAAAAGGATATCGCATTGTGTTTGTTACTTTCGTTGCAGTTGCATATGTCTTAAGTGTAATTTGGCTTGGCTTCCTATTTATGGACATGCTTTTATTTTGAAGGAGAGTTAGCGCAGTTGACAGGAAGTTGTTGTTGCTTTGGAAACAACGTGACGGAGATTAACGGAGAAAAGTAATATCTACATAAAGACGAAAGAAAGTAAACGATAACGTTTATGGTTAAGTGTTAGCACCCCCCGAAGAGGAACAAGCTCTTATGTTGATATTGGAGATTTCAATAAATTCTATTTGAAAAACAAACGGGGACAAAACGAATATCCGAATAACGAAATTGAAACCCAAATAGTACTCCAACGAACAAATATTCCGATATTCGGGTACAGCCCTACTATGTAACGAAATGGTTTCTCTGCATTTGACCCATCCTAGTGTTAGGAGCTTAGTGCTGATAATGATTCAAGCTGTATTTGTTCTTAGGCTATGTATAATGCCACAGGTTGGATGTAGTTCTTTGAATGGTACATTGAACATGCTCCAGTACACAGTTGGGATCTCTCAGTATTTATTTTTGATGCACAAATACTTACTTGGCATGTAACAATATTTGATGGAAAAACTTGTGGGAAGGCATCTTTGTTTCTAGGGACTCTTAACATCTCCACTGTTTCTGAGCCGTCAGTCATTTTTAACAAGACAACATTTCCATCGCCAATCAAAGCAGAAGACTGAAATAGCAGTCAGTGAACAGCTCAGTTATCTCTGACACGGTTGACAGGTTGACGCGAGCAGGTTCCGGATCAATGGAGAATCCAGGAATGAATGGCAGCCATTAGGTTTTACAATTATTATAATAAATGTATTGCATTATTATACAGAATAAAAAATGACTCGGTAGCACATTGTCAATGTTGTTTTGTTTGAAATGTTACTCAAGAAAGACAATAAGTACAAGGTTAATTGGTACCACGGTGGAAACAATCTCACATCATTCAAGACAGATTAAAGAGCTGGCAAACTACCTTGACCTACTTGATAGGCAAGCATTGTTATTTTTTGTCCACATCAATATATATGTAATCTTGGGGAAAGGCATTTCCTGGATGAAGACAAATCAGTGAAGTGATTCCAAGAGCATTTGCTTTTGGCTGAGAATTTAATTGTTTTGACTGGTCTCGATTATCGGCAAACAATATACCTTAATATGATTCATTTATATATTCAGATCTTTGAAACGGTATTCAGCAATTTAGTTTGCTTGAGTCAGAAAGTATTGTATGTATGTAAACAAAGACATTGAAATGCATTGAATTCATTATTCTCATATATAGCTGATTTAAAGTCAATACAAGCATATTTATTATTCATACAACCTGTGGACTTTAACCTTAAGTCTTTTAAAATGACATCATGATTTAGGCCATCTCACTTTGCTCAATTACAATATAATGGCTTTATAGCCAAAACAGAGTTCATAGTTTGGTATTGGACGGCTTTCATGCTTTTTGTAGTAAAATCCACCTGGTATTTTTCCAGTTTTTCAGTTTTAACAGTGTCATGATCATTGATTTGTCCAATATGTTCAAATACGTTGGGTACCTAAGATAAACCATGCTTGATTAGCCTTTTTTCTTACACCTAACACTCCAGCTGATTCCCTAAACACACCGCAAAAGTACATGTTCTGCATAGAAGCAGCTATTAAAAAAGAATGTCCTTAAAGCCTTTCCTATCTAGTCTTCCATTTTCACACGGAGGAGAGAGATGTGGTTGTGACACAGCTTTTTGAAGTGAAGGGAGGAGCTCAGCAGTGGCAGACAGTCTTTTCAGAGTTTCATACCACTAAGTCTTTCTCCGGTATAGAACTCATCCCACTGCTCTCCAGAACTTCAATTTCAGATAACTTTTAAATGTGTGGACTTTTTCAAAAGGAGATGCAGTTCACGTCGTGTACTGAAATTCATTCTGTACCTTTTTCCTTCATGCTGTCTACAGCCATTAGTATGGATTACTGCATCTGTCTTTGAACAGTCAGCGTTAGCCGAGGTGTGCTGTGCTGGAAGCTGTTCGTGGCCTCTCTGTCCTGGGAGATGTATTGGTCTGCAGGGCTCAGACTGAGAAAGAGCCAGAGGTAAAACTCCATTGACTTATTTAGTATTTCAGAGGCAGGTCTGCTCTGGAAGTTTGAGGATGGACGATCCACCGGAAGCTGTGTAGTGAATACTGCAACCAAAGCCTACCATTTCGCTAAAGCACAGCCACCTCTGCTCCTTTTAAACCTTCTTCTCTCTATCTTTTTAAAGTTTATTTTACCTAAAGGGTCCATATTATGCTCATTTTCAGGTTCATATCAGTATGTAGTGTCTCTACTGTGACGTGTCTCCATGCTTTAATGTTCAAAAAGCTCTTTATTTCTCTCATACTGCCTGTGCTGCAGCACCTCTTCTCACCCTCTGTCTGAAACCAGAGCCCAGTCTGCTCTGATTGGTTAGCTGGCCGGCTCTGTTGTGATTGATTGGTCAACCACTTAGAGATGTCCTGCCCCTTTGTCTATCTCGTAAATGGTAAATGGTAAATGGACTGTACTTAAATAGCGCTTTATCCAGTCTTTAAGACCCCTCAAAGCGCTTTACATACTACATGTCGTTCACCCATTCACACCCATTCATACAGAGCAGTGTATGTTACTCTAGGACCTAACATTCACACACACTCACACACCGTTGGCCATGCCATCGGGAGCAACTCAGGGTTAAGTATCTTGCCCAAGGATACATCGACATGTTGACTGTATGGGCTGGGATCGAACCCACAACCTTCTGGTTGAAAGACGACCGCACTCCCTCGCAGCCACAGTCGCCCTGTACACTCGTACAATGTATTGGAGCGCTAGCGATTAGAAGAGCAAGTGTTATAGTGATGTCACTATGTTATTGAAGAAAAAAGGAGTAGATTGGAGTCCTGGGGGGGGGGGGGGGAAACTATTTACATACACCAAAGCCTATTACACACTACATGAAAGGGAGACTCCCAAATAGCACAATAGAGCCCCTTTAAAGTCTGATTGCCTTCCTGTATGTGTGCCTGCGTCGTCTGAGAGCATGACTCAGGGATTTGTATTGTTTGTCTGAGACGGTTCTTAGCGGTACCAGTTTATTGATGAGAATTCCCATAAGCGATGAATCTGCTGATGCAAGCGATGCGTAAAGACGCCTTGCTCAAGGATGATTTCCAAGATGACCCCACGCTGGATCTATAAACGCTTAATGTGGGGGACGTAGCATGCCTGTGTGCATATGGCTCAGGGACTTGAGTGAATTGTCCTGATTGCACCACGCTCACTACAGAATGATGCAATCAGCCCAGCCTGCAATTCCATAATGAATGTGAATGATGATTAGCTCCACAATGAGCAGATATGGACAACAGGAGCTATCATCATGCAACAGAGCCTCCACAGTGCTCCGTTATTGTCAGTTATGACTGTGGCGCTGCCTTCGATGCTTGGCTCTAATATCTAACAGACCATCAGGACTGTTGAGACATTAAGGAGCGCCGAATGAGTCGCTTCTCTTAGACATTTGGTTTTGTTATTCCAAGCAATCACAACTCCCCTGTTCAGACTGTAAATGACACTCCAAGGTCTTTGTGAAACAGTGCCATGTGTCCTCCAAAACAATTGTTCTGCTTTGTACAGAACAGCTTGTGCAAAACAATAAGAAAATGTAAGTAGGGTTGTAACAAAATGAGATTTTCATGGTACAATAACCACGTCTGAATATATCACATTATCAAGATATCACATTATATTGTTTAATTATTATTATTTGTACTCCTATTATTTATTTCATTACATTAAATAAATAAAAACAGAACTATAATTATATACAGAATCATAATTATGGTGAAAAATAGCATGCAACTAAAATATGAGTTTATACTATAATTAAGCATCTATTTAACTTTTCAGATACAACAATTAAATGAGCTGTAATCTTTTAAAATAATGTCCTAAGTTTGGTAACAAAATATGCTGTAAGTGCTCCTGTCTGTAGATCTTTAACTCACTTACTGTACACACTCGGTTATGTGAGTATTTCTTAAATATTTGAAATAAGCAGATGAACACAGTATGATACATTTTTCTACCGGGTCATCTCTCTAGGTCGTCCTCAGACGAGCTCTCCATCGTCGCTTCCAGTCATCCCGGTTCTCCATACATCTGGCCAGTTCATTGGAACTTTGTGCTCCTGCGTCGTTCTTGAGTACGTCCACGTATGTTTGTGCGGGACGTCCTCGTGACCGATGCCCGTGTGTTGGTTCCCACAGCACCAATTTGCCGGCTGGCAGCTCTTGATGCCTTTGGCAATGTCCTGCTCGTCTCATTCTCCTGGCTGCAATGTTCTCACTCACCCTTGGTATTCCCTCGTACAGGATGTTGTTGGTTACATGTACACTCTTGCTGATGTTAAGTACTGCTCGCAACATTCTGGTGTAGCATCCGTCTAGAGACTTTTGCACGGTTGGCTTCAGGGTCCAGCATTCACTGCCATAGAGGAGAACAGACTCTACCGTTGCATAGAAGAAGCTGAGTTCGATTTGACGGGGGAGGTTGGAGTTCCATACACTGGTCATGCCGTTCAGGGCCCTCCATGCAAGTGCCTTCCTCACCTTAAGATCTTGCTCGGTTGAGTTGACTCAACCGAGTCATACTTTAAACACTGAGCATAAAATAGGCCTACAACTCTTCTTCTTAGCCTCCTTGTTTTTTCCACAGTAGGACATAAAGGTCATGAAATCAGAAGATCGACTGTCCACCTCTGGAAATCGATGAATGTATTCTGATGATGAATATGTTATTTTTTTTATTTCAGACGTCACATAATCTTGCTTTAAGTAATCTATTAACTTTATCAGCCACCATCGATGACCTTTTGTAACACCATTAATCGAGTAACAGTGCAAGCCACTGAGCTGTTATGTTACATTGTCTCCTTTCACAAGAGAAGGCTAACTAAACCATCAGAGTATCTCGTGGAGATGCAGAATACAATCCTCACTCTGCTTTGTCATTTCCCTTTTGCCTTGAGGACAGCCGTGCTCATTAGCCTTTCATAGCTGTAACGTCTAGGTGGGGAGGAGGAAGATTAGAAGTGTCTGGTAATTACAATGAAATGAGACTTTTGAAAGCCACACATTTCAGTACTTGGCAGAGTAATTCTATGATGGTGTATATTAACAACCTGAAAGGCTATAATGCACAATACAAAGGGACGGTATGAAAACATGCTCATGTTCTTGATGTAGATAGTAATTTCATCTCTTTGAGTAATACAAACTAATTTAAATGTCACCTATTATGCAAAATCCACTTCATTCATGTCTTTTATACATCAACATGTGTAAAGAGATTCTGAAAGAAAAAAAATTCCCTCTCTTTTTGTCCTGATCCATTTCTATAAAAACCTGTCTGAAAACGAGCTGATCAGATTTTGGCCACTTTATGATGTCATAACGATGTTTTGGCTTGTGTAACCATTAGCCAATCACCAACCAAGGTAACCCCCCACCTTATTACCTGAATATCCTCCGAGAGCACCATTGAGTTCTTTGTAACCAAATATCTCTGAGGGGCGTGGGGAGGGGCTCCTTATTTTCATCTAAAGTAACAGACACAGAATCAGCACTTTTGAAACAGGGCTGAAACAGAGGGGATTATGGGTAATGCTGCAATGATCTGTTTGGTGTTTGGAGCCGAACACTTCAGAGACATGTTTGTATATATCTGAGACCTATAATATATTGATGAAAAACTGTGTAATAAGGGACCTTTTAAAGTAATGTCAAAACCGACACATGCCTATGAAATGTTGCTCTCACAACGGTGTAATCACATAACATAGCTTCCATGCTGGCATGTTGTTGGACGGCCAGACTCTGACTGCTCGCTCCGTCCGGTTACAAAGAATTCTGCCAAAACTCAAAATGAGCTAAAGTCCCTCTGCTGCACCACTGAATCACAGCCTTTGAATCCATGTGCAAATAACTTTGTACGTGTGCTGTGCCTGTGGCCTTGTGCGTGCAGAGTGTGTGAACTACATCGCATGGGATGAGTTGTGTGTACATGCAGGCTTTACTGAATATATACGTGTGTGTATCTGTGCACCGAGTCCTGTCTCTCAGCGGGGATTCCTCAGCAAACAAACACCGTCGCTGCCATGGTACCTGATCCCACCAGACAAATCCTCCCTGGGATTGTCTGACACCGTGAATGCTCAGAAACAAGATTGCAAGTAGTGCTACTGTAAACTATGGAAAAACAGCTGTGTGTAATTGGCATTTGTTTCTCATTTGTTGGTTCATTTCTGTACATTTTAGAACAGAAATCATTTAGTAGCATGCCGTATTTACCTGTAGTTCGTCACCCAATAATATAACAGGATCATATCCCAAAACAAAAAGCCAGCCCATGGTACAAACTGCTCCAAAATGCAGCAGATGGGAAAGGACAAAGTCGTACATTTTTTATATGCGACCTCGCACCAGAGATGTGGAAGCCATATCCAATAACCGCAGACCCCCGTGTCCGTGGCAACAGAGAAGGAGAAAGTGAAAAATGAATGTTCCTGAAATATTGATGTTTCACAGCGAACACATCGAAGAAGCCTACATGACGCTAGATTCCACTCAAGTTTGTTTTCTTGTTTGCTGTATCTTTCAAAGAGGATTTATGAGTGCAGTGTTGCTCTCAGCGGGGGATGGGGTGGGGGGGGGGGGGGGCAATTCAGGTTTCTGTGTTAACGTGCCCTTTTCTGTGTTACTGAATCAAAGAAAAAAAGCCCCGCAGAGGTCGGAAAACATTTAATTATAGCTCGGCAAGGTGCATCTACTGCTCACTGAGAAGCTACGCTAATGGAGTTTGATGTTATTGATGCTTCTCCCGAAAGAATGGTAAAGGTAATCAGGTAATCCAAAGGTGTCATTTACACTGGGAACCAAGGGGACATAATCCCAACACAGATAATGAGAACGCTCTAAGGATGGTTTATTTTCACAATAACACAGCAGACCATGTAAATATAGAAAAACACATTTGCATTGTAACATAAGCTTTAAAGGGAAAACAAGACTACTGATTCTAAAATGACTCAAAAGTGCACCGTTAACCTAGTTTAAAGAAGCCCTATTATTATTATTATTATATTCCTGTAGTGTGATATGTTTATGTAAATGGTCTGCAAAGGCTAAAATAAGGCTATGGATGACTGTAAATGACAATTTGTTTGCATTGTTGAATCTGTAATAGCTCTTTTGATGCACAGTTATGCACATAATTATCAATCTCATACCAATACATCTATTATAAATCCTAAAATCCCATGTGGACGACTGTTCCAAAAACATATACCGTACTTTCCGGACTATAAGCCGCTACTTTTATCCCACGCTTTGAACATCGCGGCTTACACTACAGCTTCAAAAAAAGCTTGGAGCTGGGCGTGTCTGAAGCTTGGGGATTTTATTCGAGCCCCGCAACCAACAACCAATCACATGAATGTCCTGCCCCGTTTACGTAGTGTTAACATAGCTAGCAAGCTATGCTTGGATATACTGGATATAAAATCCCCAAACAGGCGAAAGCCTACCAGTTTCACCCACTGTCTCTGCCACCTCCCCCCATGCCTGGTTCCTCCGGTTGTATCCCGGTAAGTTAATAGGGACTGGTCATACAAAACCGGGTGATTTGCTACGGCGATAATTAGTTTATCCTCCATCTGTTTTTGAAATATAGAAATGAACGGCGGGATATCTCTCCCAGCTTAGATGCGGTTTGATTGGCTAGGACTTGAGCTGTCAGATTTTCAGAAACGGGATTTGATTGGCTGGCGCTGGCTTCTCCGGCTTCTCCGGCAGGCCGGAGACGCCGGAGAAGCTCAGCCAAGCTACCCACAATTGGTGACCGACCAGTGGGTGCGGCTTATATTCAGGTGCGCTTAATAGTCCGGAATATACGGTACACACACATTTTGAGCCCTCATGGTCTGACCACTTTTCAACACAAAGTGACTCCCTTGAATCCTAGCCCTGAAGGTAGAGGAAATACCCCTAAGTAATACCCCGTAGTTTTTATTCATTAAATCCCAGGCCCATGAGCAGTTTGAGGAACCCAAGCTGGAGGCTGTGAGGGAGAACAACGTGGAGCTGGTGCAGGACATCCTGAACGAGCTGAACCCGCTCACAGACAGCAGCCAGGCGGTGGACGAGCTGGTCCGCATCCTGAACGAGCCTCACTTCCAGGTCTGTCCTCCAGCTGCACACGGCAGCTTTAATTAACAGCCACTCAGCCTCAACCCTTTGATTACTGCTGCTCGTGCTTAATGATGCATGTGGTGCTAGCATGGGTTAGACTGGTTTAGATGATGCGTCACAATAATTATTTTATTCTATTTATCAACATCATCATCTGTAGGGCTGCACGATTTGGAAGAAATAAGTTATTGCGATTTATTTTTGACTAATTTCTTATTGTGATATGATCCACAATACTGGAGGGATCAATCATTTTCGATCATTATTTTCTATTATCATCAATATTTGTAGGCCGGGTTATCTCTGCAGATCCACATTTCTTCATTCTAAATGTTATTTTAATTCACATTAGGCTTTTAACAATTGTTGTGCTTCCTGCGATTTGAATATTGCACTATCCATTTATGTGTGTTCAAGAAAACCCCGTCCAGCCCTTATCCCCTGTGTTTGTTCTCCCCTGCTGTTCTGCACACAGTCCCTCCTTGAGACCCATGATTCTGTGGCGTCCAAAAACTACGAGACCCCCCCCTCCAGCCCCTGCTCCTTCATGGACGCAGACCTCAACAACCAGCCCGTTCCCCCAGACGCCGTCCGGATGGTGGGCATCAGAAAAGTGTCTGGCGAGCACCTGGTGAGTCTTGCAACCCGTTTGATTCGGAGGCAGGAGAGAGGCTTCCTGTCAAATGTGAACAGATAAAAGTCATGATTTGTGTTTTTTGGAGCAGCATATGCACTCAGTTTAATGAGATGTTTTTGTAGCTTTGTTAAGAAGAGAAACAAGTCAGATTTATACGGCTTTTTAGCACCAAACATGGTGATTGATCTGAAGCATCTTGACGTGATAAAGGAATCGGTGATAACTCGGCCAGGTGCTCTCTTGTCTCACTTTCTCATCATAAACTCTCTGCCAACTGTCTCTCAGAAGTTTCTGAAGTGTCATTTGCATGATACTTTACATTACATTACATTACATGTTACTTGTTAGACGCTTTTATCCACAACGACATGCTGACTGCTGTGGGGTTTGAACCTGTGCTCCCCTGATCCAAACACCAACGCACTAGTCCACTGCGCCACAGCCTACCCCTTTACTTTATAAAGTAACTGGTACCAAATTGTGTCAATACTGTGCAACACTGGAGCATAAATGGTCAAACAAACCAACACACCCTGAAATATATCTTATTATGAATGTTACTAATGGAAGAGTTGGAACCGATTTTTGCAGCTTGCATCTGGTCACCATTACAGTCATTGATATATTAGCTTCACCACTTAGCCATGGCACTTCCTGCTTGTTTACAACCCTCAACTTCGCCCCCACCTACGTGCCTTTTTGAACTGCTGAGCCATCACAAAACTGTTAATCCATTAAAAACTAAAAGGTGTTTAGTGATTGTTCTCGAGAGTTGACCCACTTGTGTGTGTAGGGAGTGACGTTTCGGGTGGAGAGCGGCGAGCTGGTGATTGCCAGGATCCTCCACGGCGGCATGATCGACCAGCAGGGTCTGCTCCACGTGGGCGACATCATCAAGGAGGTGAACGCCAAGGAGGTGGGCAACGACCCCAAAGTGCTGCAGGAGATGCTGAAGGAGGCGAGCGGCAGCGTGGTGCTGAAGATCCTGCCCAGCTACCAGGAGCCACACACACCCAGACAGGTCAGCACACATCAGATCTAATGCATATCCTGCTGGATATATACACGGTTAGACTCCTGTTCTAACTCGAACAACCCACCCATAAATACACATCATTAGAAGAAAAACGTTTACAGTGTCTAAGAAGTACTTGTGCTTTACAGAGGACATGACATCAAGAAATGTAAAAGGCAAGGCAATTCCAAGTGCTTTACAAAATATGAAAAAACATTAACAGCATTACGATAAAGTGCAGCAGAAACGCTTTATAAAATGATATTTAAGTACATTCAAAACGGTCTTTAAAAAGCCAGGAGAATAATAGAAAAATTAAACGAGCTATAATAGAATAAGACATGTATACAATACAAGAAGTGCAGTGTAGAATAATTCAACTAGAATGGCACTTAGGGAGCCTAGACCTCCTCTGATGGTGCTTTTTCCAGAGTTAGGAAGTCTTTCTTTAAAATGTATTGTGTTTATGAGCTTTAAGTTTTAATTTGGAAACAATTGACGTTTAAGAAGATGTGTTGTATTGTATTGCTTGGAGACATAAAACAATATTGTTAACTGTTTGAAAGTGGGCTTTCACATGAATTGTGCGAGTCGGAATCACATTTTTAGATTATTCCAACACCATAGGACACATGTTGCACACATTCCCTGTCTTGTAATGTTGCTGAAAGTTAACGTGGTGTATCGGCAACATGATTTTGATCCCTCCAAAATCTTATGAGTTCTTCTGAGGTTGGTTAAATTAGGCAATTTGTGTAACCATAATCCTGGTGACAGACAGACAAGCTGAATAGAAAACCTCCTTGTCGACGGGTTATAAGACATATAGTTCCCTAAGTGTGAAAAATCAGTTTATGACAATGGATGCATGTTGTTTGTATCCATTTTGTGATTGTTAAGAACAGTTACCACGACTATAGCTGTGTTTAAAATGTCTTCCACATTAAATCTCAAGCTCTTTCAAAGTAAAACACCCTTGCTTTGATCAGCGATCCTTGAGTACATGATGTACAAAATGTTCTGATTAGTTTGAAAGGATACTGTCACTTCCATCAGTCAAGTGAGTGCCGCTCTCCGTCCCCCCTGGCTCTCTCCCTGCAGCCTGTAACCTTGCATGCTGTGCCAAGAATCATATATCTAATTCTATAGTGGGACCTTGTAGGTGACATTGGGTATTTTGCTTTGAAATCTGCTCTAGAGTTTTGTCACTTATCCAAATGTAGAGCAATTTTATACTCATATATTATGGATGAAAAAGTTAAGCCTTCCAGATGAGAAAGAAAAAGAGTGATCTCACAGACAGCTCGTGACGCTGGAGTCCTTGTACTTTTCATCATGTCCATGGTCGTAAAGTTCAAATTGTATTTTAGATTGTTTGAAATGAAATACTTTTTACAAGACATAGTTTTAAGACTGCTGAAAAAATCACGATGTGTTCGTGACTCTCCTCGGGTTATGTTTGCTCGCTTAGAGCTGGAGGAGACTAGTTACACTGAAAATATGACCCAGTTTAGAGTGAGGTAAAGAGAAGGGTTATGTATCCTGGTGATGCCAATAGGATGGAAGGATGGAGCATTTTAGGATGCAGTACATACAGCTAAAAGAAAATCGGGCTCAATCTCCGTGACTGATTTGTCTCAGCGGTAGAGAAGAGGAACACAAGAGCTTGAAGAAGCTGTGCCAAATGAATTCCTTACACTACACCAAAATATACTAGAACATTATTTACAAGAAAATTATGTGGAGAGGAGGATTATTATCCGCACAGACATGCATGAATTTGAAACACATTATTGCTGTTGGGTGCAAAGAATCACTGGAACTCAATAAAAAGGATAAAAGTGTATTTTCCATTGGATGAGATGAGCCACTGGGCATTCGTTCAGTCCACCACTTTGTACAGACAGATTATCTCATCAACTATTAGATGCGTTTCAATGAGAATTTGTACAGACATCCACAATGCCCAGTCTCTGACTGAAGTGATCACCTGACTTTTCATCTAGCACCTAGCTATCTAGGTTGAAATGTGTGTTTTTGAGTGAAAATGTCTTGAAAAATGTTAATAGGATTGCCATTACACTTTCTACACACATTCAAGTGATCCACAGGAAGAATTTGTTGGTTATCTTAAACTTTTTCTAGCACCATAACTAGATCACATTTAACCAACAAAAAAACTGCCCAATACTTTGGTTTATGAGAACTACCTGGATCTAATGCTATTTCCATTAGCCTCTGCTGTGCTTTGTATTCATTACTAGTTAGGAAATGTTAGCAATGTCACTGTAGACATGCATCTTGCTAGCATTAGCATTTAGCTCAAAGCCTGTCACACAGATGACTGTATACACATTTGTATACACATGGCTAATTAGCAAATGTTATCATTGTCACTGTGGATATGCTGCCCACTTGCTTTAGCATTTACCTTACTCACAGAGGCTATGGCTGTATACATGATTATACATATGGCTAATTAGCACATTTGAGCTCTGTCCCTGTAAACATGATGCGATAATAGCATTAGCATTTAGCTTAAAGTACGCTAAGGCTGTATATTCTTGTTACATGATTGTTTTGGCTTCAATTTAGAGTTTAATATCAGAGAATTACCTCAGCCTCTAGAGGAACTCACTGTAATATTCATATGAAATGAAAACATGCAAACTATGCCAAAACTGGAATTGGCAGCTTTACAGATGACAGCAGCTATACAGTAGTTGTTCTTCTGTTCTGGTAAGACCTGTAGAAACTCTTGAGGAGCAGCCACAAATGCTTTTATGTTAGAAAATGCCCTCAGATTTCTTATGGTCATCCACTGAAAAGAGTGTGTTTTGAGGCATTTCTAAAGGTGCAGACTTTTCTGTAAGAACACATTCCTGCTGTCTTCTGAAGACCTTCACTTTGTAAAACCAGAGTGTAAGTATTTGGGTTTTGCCTTTTTTCCCATGGTCTCAGCTCCTGATATCAAAGTGCCCACTTGAGCACCTAATAGTGGCCGTCCGTCAGAGATGATAAAGAATAAATTGGGTTTGCTCACACGGTAAAGTGCTGTAGGAGAACGTCGAACTGTGCCAAGAGTTGCGATGATTCGAGTTGTTGTTGCAAAAGTTCTGTGTTTCACGCCTCGAGCCCTGCCATCGCATGGTGACTAAACTCAACTGACAGCA
>CALSBZ010041389.1:0-10523 GCA_943591055.1 Gobionotothen gibberifrons
CCCCCCCCCCCCGCCCCCGCCCCCCGCCCCCTGCTCTTAAGCTGTCTCTCTATATGACATGCCGTTTCATCATTAACTTCTGAATCAAATGTTACTACCCGCTGTGATCAGACTGACTGAGAAGACGGAGCATCAGTTAGTGGATTTAGACGTTGAGTGGTTAGTGGTGTCCAGAGGTTGAATTCAAGTATTAATAAATATCTTTCTGCAGGGGAGAAAACGCTATAAAGCAATATAAAAAAAGACTCTCTCTCAGACCACATGCTGGTAAAGATGGATGTCGTTCAGTGAGCTGATCTAAGAGCTGTTCCCGCTGACCTACATACACAGAAGGTTCCTTGCAAAACAAGATATCCACTGTCAGGAAGAAAAAAAGGTGACACATACTGCTGACAGGATTTAACTGGCGCCAGCATGAAAGAAAAACTGTTTCTGGAACTAAATCAAAGAGGTGTCTCGAGGAGTGATTGTCAGGCAGTGGTGGTGAAGTACTGAGATCATTTACTTAATTAAAAGGGGCTAAAAAAAAAAGCGTACAAAAAAATTGTACTTAACTAAAAGTAAGTAAGTATAATCAGAACATTGTAGTTAATTAAGCAAGCCTAAAAGTGGCCAATGCAGAACAATCGAAAAAAACATTTGAAAAAAACAACCCATAACTCACAATACATTTGAAATCACTTAAAGGTGGGGTAGGTCATTTTGGAGAAACCAGCTCGAGTGCGCCAGAATTTGAAAATACACAACCGGAAAAAATCTGCCACTTCCTTACAGAGCCCCTCCTCCAACACACACGAACGCGCACATGACCAATGAGGGCACGAGATAAATTTGTGCACAGATGGAAGGCTGACAGGCAGGTAGGCCATCCAGTTACTTTAGCCGGGCCGGCTCAGATGATTGGTCGTGCTTTTTACAGTACCACGGCTTCCACAGATGACATTTTTTAATGTATTTATGGTCAAAGAACTTAATATATTCATTGCTATCGGGATGTTAAGAGCATTCCATGGAATATAACAAAAAGTGTATCTCGAGCCGGTTTCTCAAACTTACCTACGCCACCTTTAAATGGTTATAGATGCTATTTAATTATGTCTTAATTGGCTAGATTATTTAACTTAACTGTTTTGGGTAATGTGTTGGCTAATTACATTCGTAACAAAACATTATGGTTTCTTAAACTCCTGTATTTTTTTGCAAACATCTTGATTTGCTACCTAAAAACATTTCACTTAAAATGTCAAATGAATGTAGTGAAGACAAAAGTTCAATATATATAATTGAGTTGTACTGGAGTAGGTAATATTTAAGTAAAGTACACCTCATAATTCAAAACAGAAATAGGTGAATGTACCTTTTCCAAGGTCACGGGTTATTGTATTAAACAGGTACAATATGCAGCAGGTGTTCAAATAAGCAAAATACCTCTTTTGAATTCATGTCAGGCTAAAGATGTGTCTGGAGCTGTTCCTGCTGGGAATTACTCACAGAGACACTGGAAGTGGAGCGTGCTGTTCCCGCTGTCACCTTAACAAATCTGTAAATTATCACATTTCTATTTTCCCCTCCTCTCAGGAAGTCGAGTAACAAAAGGATTCTGCACTCGAATAATTCGGTTGTACAAACAGAAATGATGTCATACCTGCTTTTGATCACTGTTTTAATGTGGGCAACATTTCTCCAAAACAAAAACAGGTAGTAGGCACGGCTGACGTATTTTCTTCTTGCTTCTCCACCTGTTGATGTTTTGTCTTACTCCCCCCCCCTTCGTCATTGCTCTGTTGCCATGGAAACCCCAGAAGAGGAATGGGGGCAGCGCGATAATAAAAAAAAAGCGACACCGGACATGTTATCATCGCCCATTCCTCCCACCAGCTTCGTCCCCGAATAGGAAGAAAACTTTTTTTAATATATATATAATCTGCAACAGTGAAGAAGACGTAGCTTTTTTTGCATTTTGTTTAAAAGAGCTCCGGATCTTTTGCTACGCACCGCCCACATGAAGATGTAAAAACAAGTCAACAGAGCAGAGGATGAAGCCTCCACACACCATATCTTATATCATATCATTTCCTCTTACTCCAGTGGTTCCCAAACTTTTTCAGTCGGAAAATATATTAATGAACAACTATTTCTACTGCAGGTTGCAACGATCACATCACTTTACCATTCCTATTCCACACATAGCCTATCAATGACTTGTGTGTGCTTGCTTTCCCTCGCAGATCTTCTCAAACCAGGGCTGTTGTTTTGAGACTGCCACTCTCAGTTCATTCTCAATGTTCAGCTTTGATCTGTATTTCGTTTTGATCTCACACAAGTAGGATGTAGCAAAAGGCAGCATTACTGTATGCCCACAGCTCTCTGACCAATGAGATATTTTCGAGCAGTGTTTGTTTACAATTGAATAATAATAATACATTTGATTTATATAGCACACTTTAAAAACAACGTCATTTCAAGGTGCTTCGTACCTGCAGTACCTCCGTGACCCACCAGGGGTCAAGCCCCACAGTTTGAAAACCACTGTCTTACTCTATAAAGCGATGAATGCAATGGCTAAACATGACCGAACACGGGTCCTATAGTTTCACACTGAACCAACCTCAGGCTGATCTGCCCTCCTTCAGCTACCACTACTATTTAGAAATATGTATGGCTATTTCACTTTCATCCTTTGGTCACTATAACCCTTTATGAACACAGTTAGACATGCACTAAATGTATACAGTTTTCTACATTAACTTTTTTAGAATGTAAGTGTAAATATGCACATTGACGTTGAATGTTATCTCGTTACCACTCTTATTTATTTGTGTCTATTTTTTTAACTGCAGTGAGAGTTGCCAAAGATATATATAAATATATATTCTATTCTACATGTGTCCCACACAACATTTTATTTTTCATATTTGTGATTCTGATAAAGCATATTTGTTTAAGTCTATGTAGATGTGCTCTTCACACATCATGACCTTCTCCTACGCCCTCCTCCAGCTGTAATGATCTCACTGAAAAGCCTGCAGTCTGTATTGATTCAGTTAAAGGGTCTACAAAAGAATCCTCCTTAACGTCGAATACAGGTCAAGAGTTCACTCCTCTATAGGGGTGTAAAAGTGTATTCGTCACGGTACGATATTATATCGATATTTTAGAAAGACTATGCGATAATTAAGGCGTGTGGCGCAGTGGGTTAGTGCGTTGGTGGTCGGATCAGGGGAGCACAGGTTCAAACCCCACTGCAGTCAGCATGTCGTTGTGTCCCTGAGACACTTCACCCCAAAGTGCTCCTGTGGGGATTGTCCACAGTATTGAGTATGTTAGTCGCTTTGGATAAAAGCATCTAACAAGTGACATGTAATGTAATCATTTCCCCTACCTCAAAGCTCAGGTTTTGTTTTACGACATTAAAAAAGTGTCAGTAAATACTCAAATGTGAATGTCTGAAGCTTTTATATGTCTCCAAACTTTAGCTTAGCCTTGTGACCGTGATGTATTGTGTTTATAGCCAAACATTCGCTTTTTACTTATTGCATATACGCTTCTAAAATCATAAAGTGGTGTTAATATATGGAGATTATTCTAGTTTGTC
Organism: Gobionotothen gibberifrons; assembly: GCA_943591055.1. Classification (NCBI taxonomy): domain Eukaryota; kingdom Metazoa; phylum Chordata; class Actinopteri; order Perciformes; family Nototheniidae; genus Gobionotothen; species Gobionotothen gibberifrons. The sequence goes on from CALSBZ010041389.1 coordinate 3,596, forward strand.
AGCATCAATAATGTACGTTTGCCCCAAAGCTCATTTTCTATTCATTTCTAAAACCATCTAAGAAATAAGAAAGGCCTTGAAATGCTGAATTAGTTTGTAGGAGTTTGAAAGATACATCACTTTTATACCTCAATCACTCGAAGCGAACACTCTCCTTGAATAGTCCTCACAGCTACAGACCGCCTCCCCATGAGAGCCGTCCATCCTCTGAATACACAACACATTTGTGTGTATGGGCAAAGTGACTCAATACAAAACAACAATTTGTGTGTAGGCGGAAGCAGTTGACGCTGAGCCAGAGAGGAGGAGGCGGAAACATGAGGGAAGATGAACATAATTAACGGACTTGTTTATTGTATTTTGCTTCATTTAAAACTGTATTTTTTAATATTATGTTTAATTAGTATGAATCCAAGAGAGAGTAGTGACATCAAATCAACATCAGAACAAACATGGGTTGTATTTATACATTTTTTAAATACCATGTCTTTGTTAAATCCAATAAATAAATGTTTTCTTTGAGGCAACAATTAAAAAGGACTGCATGTCTACTTTATTTAGTTTCGTTCATTCGATCTGGCCTCCATAGTCTTTTCTCTGCATCAGTAGTGACACGTCCATCAGTGACATTTTTGTCGACACAAAACTGCAACGCAAGCTGTTCTTCAACACAAGCTGAAATAAATACGATACGATAGATACTTTATTGTCAAATCAAGTCTGAAACACAGCAGATGTGATCAAATCTGTTCTCAAGTCAACTCACAACAACATGAACTGTTTGTCGATCGCATGCCACCACTTTCTTACGACGCTGAAGTTGGCTTCCGATTCGGCAGTTAAGGGAAATTTAATTGACAGCGCTGAGCGAACAATCCTTGTGAAAATTCAAAAAAGGAAGAGCTGCTGCAGCCTCACCTGACCCAGCAGTCAAAAAAGCACTGAAATCTCCCTTTTTTGTATTTTCACAAATAGAATTAAGGTTTCACAAATCTGAAACTGTGTTATAAAGAATGTTTAGAGTCTCTGGGATAAACTAGTCAAAAAAAAATCGGCTATGCAGCGATTTAAAAGGTTTAAACACGGAGGATTGTTCGCTCAGCACTGTAAATTAAATTTCCCTTAACTTTCCGCTTAACTGCCGAATCGGAAGCTCTGAATCAGAAGCCAACTTCAGCGTCGTCATTTTCTTGGGGTTTTGCATGGACAAAGAGAGGAGGGGGGGGGGGGGCTGTCGGGAAGATGCATTTTCTGTTAATCGATATCACCCTCGCACTCGAGTAACTGGTAGACTACTGGATTGTATTGTCATTTGTGTGTGCCTGTGTTTGGAGTAAAGGGTCAAATGATTTCAAGAAATGGATCTGGTTGTGCCCATTTGTTGTTTGTTTTAAGCACTAGATGGCGCATGGGGCACGGGGTATTTAGATGACCTCACCGGGGCGGACTGGGACTACAAATCAGCCCGGGACTCTCGACCGGCCCACCTCGGTACCGCAAGTAAATACCGCTAGTAAATTGTCGACGGGGGGGGGTGCTAGTGACTTATCCGACCGGCCCACTTCAGTACCGGTGTTGTGTCAAATGATGCTCCCCCGTCGTGAAATGCACCCCCTGGCCTGCCGTAAAAAGCACCCCCCAAAACAAGATGCTTCTATTAATCCCACCCTCTAGCACTTTGGAGGGTATAGTTGTGGGACTAGTTCCAATAAATGGAGCAAGTTTCATTAATGTGACACGTTTATTGTCAGAGATAGCAAGGGGTGCATATCGTGGCAACCAGGATGTCGATAAAAAGCACCCCCCAAAATAAAAACAATTATATTAATCCCACCCTCAAGCACTTGATGTAAAAATAAACAATACATTGTAAAGCACAAGTATACAGACAGGACTTCACAATTAAATAAAAACATATATTAAATAAATAATTAACTGAAAAATAAATGAATAGCGGACTATACGTTCAAATGCGCGTTCCCGTGTCAAGGGGTGCATTTCACGACGGGGGTGCATCATTTGACACAACACCTGCCCATCGCCCGAACGTCCCGATGGCCAGTCCGCCCCTGGGTGCGGGTGATTGAGGCAGTGTAAGCAGTTTTCGACCGCGTTGCCAACACACGCTGTTTTGGGGTTTAATAAATGGTATTAATAACAAGAATGTCGTGGTTGTAATTGGAGAGCGTACGCGTCTAACTAAAAACAATCAATCCATGGTGATATTGAGTGGCAATAGTCACCACAGAGCTGATTGGTGTTTCTTCCCGTTTAGCCCCTTGCAACTTTTATTTGGACTGCCTACAGTTGCAATAATTAGACATATTTAAACCGGTGAATTCGCTGAAAGAAATTGGTGGCAATTCAGAGATACGGAGGGCTAAGAAGTGTCAACGAAAAATGTGTGATAGAGAGCCAAACACATCCTGATGCCAAAATAAAAATACTTCTTTTACAAATTCAGCTTTGTGACTTCCACCTCAAACACATGCACTGCACACACACCTCTTCACACACACTTATCAGATCCTGAAATAACTCTAAGCTTATCTTAAGTCACCATTTATGTTTTCTGTTGCTGTGTAGCCGGGTAGCTAGCTAGCTCCATAGGTAGATGATATCCACATTGTTAACCCCAATTATTTTGGTAAATTATGAGCAAACAATTAGACATATTTAACCTGTTGAATGAGCTGAAACATTGCTGGCGATTCAGAGATTTGAAAACGTAATAGGCAAAGAAAATGAAAATATCTCGATTCAGCGTGTGTGTGTGACTTCCACCTCTCACACATACACACACACCCCTGACACACACACTCATTATGTTGACAGCAGCAGCAACAACAAGGAGGCGAATCATTAGAAGCGACAGCACGGAGACGGTTAGAGGGTTATTATAGGGGTGAAGGAGCGCTGCTGAGTAAGAGCTGCTCTGCCCCTTTTTTTACATTATACTGCGCACCGTGACACTACTCGCTACTCCATTAAAAAGATATAGATAGCAACAAGGGCAGACAAGAAGCAGTAAAAAAAAAAACACCTAAACTGAACCCCTGGGGAAACAGGAATGACTTATTTTCTATCCAGGACAGAGAGAGGAAAGTTACAGCAGTAGACTCACAAAGATTTAGGAGGCCATGACGCAGAGATAGGAGCACTGATCCTGAGGAGTGTCCGCATGTAAAAGGTTATGTGAGGAACTGATCAGACTGTATGCAATGACACAAGGTATAAAATATGACTGAAGTAACACATTTCTTTATTAAATTGTCACTGGCAGAGCTGTGCATGTTGCCTTCAAAATGTTTAACGCTGTTCCTGTTCAATTGTCTTACGGCCCGTCCACACTACAGCTTCGACAGCTTCAAAAACGGCTTCCAACGCGTCTGCCCATTCACTTTGAATGGGGTGACGTCACGTTGCCTCGCTTTTCGCCGAACTGAATTGTGGGTAGCATGGCTGTGCTTCTCTGACGCCGGAGAAGCCGGAGAAGCCAGCGCCAGCCAATCAAATCCCGTTTCTGAAAATCTGACAGCTCAAGCCCTAGCCAATCAAACCGCGTCTAAGCTGGGAGAGATATCCCGCTGTTCATTTCTATATTTCAAAAAAAGACGGAGGAGAAACTAATTATCGCCGTAGCAAATCACCCGGTTTTGTATGACCAGTCCCTATTAACTTACCGGGATACAACCGGAGGAACCAGGCATGGGGGGAGGTGGCAGAGACAGTGGGTGAAACTGGTAGGCTTTCGCCTGTTTGGGGATTTTATATCCAGTTTACTTCGTTTTAACATTGCTATTGCTTTGTATGTCGGGGGCGGGAGATTCATGTGATTGTTGGTCGCGGTGCTCGAATAAAATCCCCAAGCTTCAGACACGCCCAGCTCCAAGCTTTTTTTGAAGCTGTAGTGTGGACGGGCCGTTAAAAGTGCACTTTTTCTAATGGTCAGCAGGGGGCGACTCCTCTGGCTGCAGAAATAAGTCTGATGGAATCTCTGAGGGAATGAACACACTTGATACTTAATGTATTACCTAATTTTCAAGTTGAGATTATGGTCTTGATTGTACGTGATAGGCTAAGCAAGGAGTGGGACAATTGTTTGACCAATCACAACAGAGCCGGCCAGCTAACCAATCAGAGCAGACTGGGCTCTGGTCTCAGACAGAGGGTGAAAAGAGGTGCTGCAGCACAGGCAGTATGAGAGAAATAAATACCTTTTTGAACATTAAAGCATGGAGACATGTTGTAGTAGAGACACTACATACTGATATGAACCTGAAAATTAGCATAATATGGACAGAAATGGTGGAAACGAATGACCAACATCTCCAGAAACTCTCTGTTAGCTTGGCCAAAACGATTCAAATGGTATCCAATACTTGAAGAGCCAACCTTGTCAAACACATCAAGTGAAAAATAAATGTAATGTATGATTTTGAGCTGTCGTCACGGACCCGTAGGTGACTGCAGCGATCAATACGAGGAGAGAAAAAGCACTCTGTGTCCAGTTCACCTCGTGTATCATCCATATGGATCAGGCCACACTCACCTCCTCTTCACATGTTTCCCACAGATCAAACGACCAGGTGATGTGTGATATGGAAATGACCCGAGTGATTGGCCACGAGCCCTCCTGCTCAAAGGCAGCACGGACCGCCTCGGAACATCTGAGGACATCAACATGAATAGTGATCGCTCCGTGATAATAGCTCAAAGGAGACGGTGTTTCCTGAATCAAAGGTAGTGGCCGGGTTATGAACAGTCTGTTTCCAAAGTGACATCTCTGCTCCCATCAAACCGTCTGTAACCGAAGAACGCTTCCCTTTGCAGATTATCCAACAGTTTGCAGCTGTTTGACACTTATTGTCCAAGTCAAAATGGGAAAACAACAACAATTGACTTCCTTACTTTAAGAAGATTAACTCTTTCTGCTTTGGACACTTCTTTTGCTCCAATGTCAGTCCACAATGTTAAGAAATCTTTCCCCTTATGCTGAACTGCTTTGAGCTTAATGATTATTGTCCTGTGGTTTCAAACCTAAACAAACTCTTCATTCTAAGCCCGTCAAAAACATTCCCCTCAACAAATAATATTGGGGTATGCAATAAGCACTGAAACCTTTAGGGGTTGCTCCTGCAGCTTTTTCCATATCCTTAACCGTATAGAGAGGCGAAGTCACGCCCATCTACTTCCGACCCATGGGACCTTATTTCGAAAAAATTATGCATTGAAGTCAATGGAGAGAGAAAACGTATATTTCGATCCCGTTTAAATTGTGCCCCGAAGGAATTACACATATGATGTTTGTCAATCTTAAATAATCTTTTCCATGTAAAAAAAGTCACAGTTTGTCGTAAAACTGTTGAAATATAAGACTATGAAAAATACGCAACTAGAAAGACTACAAATCCCAGAGTCGCGTAAGTCATGTCACAATTGTTTTCCTCCGCTAAATATAAGAGATAGCTAAGATAAGATAACTTTAACAAGATGCCTGTGTGCTTAGTACCAGGTTGTTATCATACCAGCAATGGGTCTTCTTTCGCTTCCCGTCTGATGAAAGGAACAGGAGTGGCTGGATCAAGTTAGCTACCTAGCTAGTAGCTAGCACGTTAGTTAGCATTACAGCCTTAGCCTTGTCATTTGTATTAGCCTTAATATGAAGTAACATCAAGTAACCCAAAATGTTACACAGTAAGAGTAGTAGTCATATTTCGTGAACCCTTTGAAGAGTACTGTCACACCGGTGTGATCACAAAAAAATGTGTTACTGCACTGTTTTACGACACATTTAAAAAAATGTGACTTGCAAAATTATCTTTTAAATTGACAAACATCATATGTGTAATTCGTGGCACAATTCAAACGGGATCGAAAGATAATCTTTCTCTCCCCATTGACTTCAATACATAATTTTTCCGAAATAAGGTCCCATGGAGCTCCCCCGGAAAGGGAGGGACTTCGCCTCTCTCTACATACTGCTAGGTGCTTTAAAGGGGGGTGAAGAAAAAGAGAAGAGAAATGTAACATTGTAAATATAGATTAAAAAATAGATTTCAAGATGCAAACCATCAAATAAGTACATTTTCACCAACATGGCAATATCATAATGTGACAAAATGGGGTTTGTCTCGTCAAAACCGGCCCCACATTAGTCCTGTCCAAATAGACGATATTGGAAAACAGCTGCTTGATTTGGTTATTTAATAAATGAATAAAGAATGATTGTGATGAAGGTTAGCTGTGCATTCAGAGCCTTTAGCAACAAACTCAGTGTATCAAGTTAGCCCTAATTAGCCATAATTAGCTATCGACCAGACAGGCTGTATAGATATAGAGAAGCTTTTGCCTCTGACATGCATGACGTGTTTGAACATGACCTCTGAGCTGTCAGTGGCAGACATATACAGATAGTGATGTTGGTGGATTACAACAAAGGTTAGACGATTTGGGTTTGTTACAATCAATACATATTGCTATCCCTATTCTTAATATACAGGTGTTAATGCTGACCCATGTTCAAGAGCATCTGACCGTGTAAAGCCAATTATAAATGCAGTATTTACTTAGTTATGTTCAATTAGCTTACACTCCGACTAAAACCAATAAAACAATTACTTAATTAATGGATTCGTTTTTTTTCTGACATAAAAAATAAGTTCGTAATCTTTTCCTTATCTGATCAATTATTGTCAAACATGCTCCGGTTCCCTTGTCCTCTCTGCTTTTAATACCATTAAGGATGAAATCATGACGTCTAAAATAAACACTTGGAAGACCTTAATTGGCCCGTAAGGAGAAGCAGCCAAAGCCACACGATGTTCCTCTGGAGAAACAACACTATTGAGTTCAACAGAAGTACTTCAGCAAATAGAGCAATAAGTAGGAGTCCCTCTGCAGCAAGAGGATAACAGAGGCCATTGAT
>CALSBZ010041390.1:0-11219 GCA_943591055.1 Gobionotothen gibberifrons
GTTTGAACCAGAGTAGCAGCATGGAGGTCGGATCGTCACCAAAATAAATAAATAAGTGGTCCGAAAAAGGTTAATGACAAAAAAAATACACATACTAGCCTTCCTCAGGCAGTGTGTTTGTACCGGGGACAGGAGACCCCCCCTTGATGAGAAACTGTAAGAAATGATCGCTCCGGAGTGTAGTCATGACGACTGGATCTGAATTATGTTTTTGTATTTGGTGGTTTGTGTCGAGGCCCCAGGTGTGGCGGAAACACTGGTTGACACGTATGAGGAAGAATTTGACTCGTGGTGCATATTTTAAGAAAACTATAATAACATTACCAAAAGAAATACGGAAAAATATAGGAAAATAGAAAATAAGTCATTTTCGTTGAAATATAATGCAATAAAATATGTGCGGAAAGCAAACCAGATATTGTCAACATTTTGTTGGTGAGTTAGAGAAGACAATACACTATACTATCAACCCCATTTCACTGATGTTATAAGTGATTGCTCTCCAACTGTGCATGCAAAGGTATTGTGTGTTTTGCAAAATAATCTTCTGTTGTCTCGTAGATCTGCATTTCGATTACATTTTAAACGCCAGGCTTGTTCAAATCAGGTGTATTTCTATTTTTAATGTAGCTTCTATAGTCTGTGTAATGACATGCATAATGTATGAGCTACCTAATCAACCAATTAAAACAAATTAAAAAAAATTGAATTAGGTTTTAATTCACTAAACACTAGAATTACGGGGTTCATTTTGCTGACAGGTAAAACTCCCCTTTAATGAACGTCGTCGTCACGGCGACACGTGCCAAGCTGCAAAGACTTGTGTGGACTCAAGCTTGTGGTAGTATTTATTTTTACAGTGGGAATACAGAGAAAATAATGATGTTTTCTAGCTAGGCTCTGGTCCAAAAAATGCTGCAGTAGTTCGGGCTTGATAAACGATGCAGGTTCATAAAAGGTCAAGCATAATTTTCTTAGCTCAAATGTCTCCAAAAGCTGTCAAATCTGCGGATGTTTCCTCACGCCATTGTTTCGTGCCAAAGTATTTATCTCCCAAAAGATTTTTTTTACCACTTGCGCAACTGCTCAAGAGCATCGAAGACGTTGACTGAAAATGTACTTTTAAATGAGTTAAGCAGGTTTCAACATCAACAGCAGCCAGCAGAATGTGAAATCCGACAAGCATTGTTTTCCTCGTGAGTTATTTGAACTTTTTTCTATGATTTGTTGCTCGGTCCTTTCCTCCTTATTATTACTACTTGCATCGCCTTCAGAAAGACCCTCTAAATCAGGGGTGTCCAACTCAAGGCCCGGGGGCCAAATCCGGCCCGCCACTTCATTTTCTGTGGCCCCATAAGAGCTTGCAAAGAATATATATATGTTTATTATAAAAGGTTACATGCTACTGTACAGAAGCACGTTGCTCATAAACTACATGTCCCACAATGCATCTGAAATGTGCAGTTTTTTCTCAGAATTTGACTTTTTTTCTTCAAAATATGTAGTTTTTCTAAGAATTTGTCTTTTTCTCAGAATTAGATTTTTTTTTTTAATGTTCACTTTTTTCCCTCAAATTTCACTTTTAGTTTTTCCAGAATTTGGCTTTTCTTTTGAAATCATTTTGTGACATTCTCACTGAACAGACTTGCAATTATTTGCCCCAGACTTCTGCTTTCACACCTAGTTAATCATGAAGTTATTATTACCCTATCCCATAATAATCCAATGCAGAGGCAATAATGTAATATAATACATTATTTTATATATATTAAATATTTATATATGTATTTTTATATAGTCTTAAAGTTACAACCGGCTCTTTGAGTGCAACCATAATGCTGATGTGGCCCGAGATGAAATTGAGTTTGACACCCCTGCACTAAATCGTTCTTTCTGCCCCCTATAAGAAACATGGAAACCATCTCGGTGCTTTTTTCAACGGCTAAATCAGAAATCAGTGTCTCCATCACATTCATTCAGCAGCATCACCGGCCGCTGAAACACAGTTATTGTCATTCCAGTGAGACTTTCGATCACACAGACTGAGCAGCCCTCTCTCTGCCACTTCAACTCCAATCAAAAGCGTTTCCTCGTGGATGTTAACAGACAGAGGTACGTTCGAGGACCCAGAGCATCTCTTTCTGGGCAGAAATCAAACTCTTCCAAAAAGCAGTACACTTTAAAGAAACCGCTAAAAATAATGCGTTAATAGTTTTGCAAGATCATGAGTCAATCATGTGTGTCAAATGAACTCCATGTTTATGTTTCAAAAGTAAGATAACGGGCGGTTTTAGGGGTGTCGATCATTAGTTTCATCACGCTGCAATACTTTTTTGATTCTTTGGACAGATTAGATTTGCCGATATCGGAAAGTCTGCCAAAATGTTTTTTATAAGATTTAATTAAGTGACTTGTGATTGATATAAAACCATAGTAGGTCCATTCGACCCAATGGTTTCCATCGATATTAGGGCTGTGCAATTAATCGTATATTCATCGCGATTACGATTTTGGCTTGCAACGGTTACGAAAACAATGTAATCGAAATAAAACGATTATTATATATTATTATATTATATATATTTTTTTTTTAATTGAATTTTTGTATTGGTTTTTCAGTTGAATTCTACTTAAAGTATTTAAAGTTCATCAACTGTTAAAAACATGCTGTTCACATTTTTCTTTTCGATAAATGGATATTTTCAAAGTAAATGGATAATCGTTTTTTAATAAATCGTGATATCAATTATCGACCAAAAATAATCGTGATTATGATTTTTGCCATAATCGCACCGCCCTAATCAATATTCACAAAAAGCAGCTCAAATATATTCTCTGTACTGGACTTGTAGGAATGAGGTGCGCTTGGACGGATATGATGATACAGATGTGCATCGGATTTTCTAAATAAAAGCGTGTCTGCAAGAGGAGGATATCTAACGATCTTTTCAGTTTGCGTCCAAAGTAGTGGTGCACGATAATTATCGGCCCGATAATTATCGGCCCGATATTAGGAATTATGACGTCATCCCGATAAACCCGATAACAGTATTAATAGCCCCGATAATATACAATATATTTTTTGGGTAAAAAAAAAGAAAAAATACTGCGGTGTGGGTGGATTGGGATGAGGGGCGCTTGTTTTTCACTCGGCTCCTCCCGTTTGCCAGTACTGTGGTATTAGTGGTTTAGGAAGAGGGGAGTTTTTCACAAATCCAGCGCTCCCTAACTCATGCCTGGCTGTGACGTAAATGGTGTGCAGCCGTGAAGCCAGGACAGTAAACAAACATGTCGTCGGTAGTATGGGACTATTTCAAAGTTTCAGAGTTAGATAGTTCGCTTGCTATTTGTATTAACAAATGCAATGCACACTCCTTCATACTCTGATCGATAACGATATACGGGACATAAGTTTCACCACGGACATATGGACCAGTGATGTTAGCCCCGTTAGCATGCTAGGTCTGACGGCGCAGTGGCTGGACAAAGACTACAAACATTGACTGATTGACTCAATTATATTTAATTGGGAAAATAAATATGGTCACTTTGAAGAGTCAAAACTGTTCTTGGCTTTGTTTTGTTCATAGTAGTAATGCTCATGTCATTTGCTCACTACTAGTCTTTTTTTTACCACCAGGTGTGCAAAAACTACAGGTACATTTAATATATATATATATATATATAATATTATTATCGGTTATCGGTATCGGTCTTGAGAAGCAGGAAGTTATCGGTATCGGTTTCAAAAAACCAATATCGTGCATCCCTAGTCCATAGTGATCCAGACCATACGGTTTTTAGAGCATTACTAGAAGATAATGTGAGTTCTACAAATGACTTTAGAGCGGGGACTTGAACTACAGCAGTTTATTTTCACCCAATATGAATATATACAACCATAATAATCCATATAACTTCAATGTTACACCACATGGTGAAAAAAACAGCATTTTTATCATTAAAGGGAGAAAGTGCAAGCTGGGCGTAACTCTCTGAAGAGGATTGTGTATAGATTTGAGTGTTGCTGAAATCTGGGCTACTACCATTTCTAAAGCAATCTTGTAAGTGTTGAATATAATTTGTTGTTTTTGAAATTCACGCTGGGGTGGGGGTTATATTTGATTCGATATGTATTTGACTGCTCAATGACATTCTGTATGATTATAATGAAAACTTTTTAAAAAATGAAGTGTTCAAAAAAAAAAGGACCCTTACCTTGTTCATTGCTCCGGGCTGCTGGCCTCTCATCCCGGCCTGGCCCCCGGCCCCCTGCTGCTGCTGGAGGGTCTCCGCCAACAGGTTGCTGCTGCCCCCCATCCCCTGACTCCCAAAGCCCATCCTGGGGGAGCCGTTCATCACCTGGCTCCCCATCATGCCTGGCTGCTGCTGCTGTCCGTTATTGCCTTTCTGCTGCGCTGCCATCATGGCCCTGTTCATGCCACCCATCATGCCAGCGTTCTGTTGCTGCATCAGGCTGGCCTGCTGCTGAGGGGACAGGTGCTGCTGACCCATCATCTGAGGAGGACCAGGAGATGCTTTCATGTTCGCCAAGTGTTGCCCCAAAGCGCTGGAGCCTCCTGGGCTGCCCATGGCTCCTTGGTGCCCTTGCTGGGTCGCGTTGGGCGCCCCCGATCGCAAAAGCTCTGACAGCTGTTTGTGCTTTGCCACCGCATCCTGACCTCCGAGTCCGAGTCCGAGCCCCATTCCTCCAGCGCCTCCTCCTCCTCCTCCTCCAGGACCCAGACCTGCAGGTCCTCCTCCGCCCAGAGAGGTGTGCAGCTGGCTGAGGTCTCCTCCGTTAACCAGACCCGAGTCATGGGAGCTGATGAGCTCGTCTGGGAGATCGTGCTCCAAGTCAAACAGTGAGCCGAAATCTAAAAAGAGAAGAAAGAAATGCAAAGTTTAGGCGGAGGAGTCAAAAGGAAGATGAAGACAACTTCGCTTTTTATTAATTCTACCGTGTTGTGTAATGTTTTTATACTGGTCATGCTCACAGCTTGTAGCACTTTGGGATTTGAAGTCAAATATGAAGTGCTTTATAAATTACACCCATTATTATTATACAACAAAAATGTGCTGGTTTATTCCTTCATTTTTGACCGTTGTGTCTTCTGCCTGTCAACTTTGCAATCATAGTTTGACTGTTTATGAAGCATATATTATACATCATAACTTAAATCTGGGTTTCACATTTAAAGCCAACTTAATTCTGACTTATAACCACAAGTTTTCTTTTTTTTTTAAATGTATGGTCAGCAGAACTAACTTCCATGTTTGGTTTATTTTACGAAATAATCCCTTATTCCGATATAACATTTGACTCGGGGACAACAGGAACGGTGAAGCCTGTTTGACAACGCAATGGAACTGATAAAAGCTGTTTAAAAAGGCGTACGGACAATTTTCTCCCATCAGGAATTAATAACAGACCATCAAACAAAACACAACTGAGCACTTAACTTCAGATGAAATCCAGAAGAAAGTTGCGTGCATGCACAAACCTACAATATATGCAAACACACACGCCCACATGGCCTGCTCACACACAGAATGCCTGTCCAGCAAAGTGATTCAACATGTTGCAAACACAGGTTTGTGCCGACCAGGTGACGAATGGACCGTTTCATAGAAAGTAATGCCACAAAATGGAGACGTTCGCTATGTCAGTGTGAGTTCAACAGCACACATCTTAGGCAATCAAATAAGATGCATGATAGACATCAAAACCAAAAAGCCTAGCCCTCCCCCCCAAATGTTTTAAAGAACAGAATCTAATTTAGTCTCTTGTGTTGGACATTTCTGAGTGTTGTTGGTGCATTTTAATGAATTATGACTATTTAAATGATTGATCTACAATGATATTATTCTGCAGTTGCAGCACTGACAGTGTTTCCTAGTAGCTTTTTGAAACCAGTACAGAGTAATATCATGCAAAAGCATTTTTAAATGTCCCATAGCTTCTTAATGTGTCATAAGCTTTTATTTCTACACTATATAAACACTCTGCATGACGGTGCCACAAATACATAAGAAGATAATGTCTTTGAGTGCAATACATTGCATCTCTTATATAGATATTTATTTTGACAGCACTGCACTGATCCTTCAAAATACATCATGCAAGCTAACATTAATGTGTGGATGATTTAGGTCCCTTTCCACAGACAGTTACAGACAGCCTTAGCTGAGTGGACAGCTCAAAATGCAGCTGTTTATAGTCAAAATTAAGGATTAAGTGATGATATTTCTTCATTGGAGCAGTATTTACTTGCTAACTCCACTAATATCGTAGTGGCATGGCGCTAGCCAGTATTCCAGCTGCTGTCACACGCCATCCATAAAAAAAAAACACACACCAACAATGGCAATGTGAAGCTTTACAATCAGTCGGACATGTGGGCCTACATTTATCTCTCACACAAGGCTAGCCTCGCCACCATCTGCAACCTCTGCTTTTAGCAACACTACCTACAGTAGCTAAGAAGCTAAGATAAACAAGAACACAATGTCAAATTAATACTGTATAGTGGAATAAATACTGATTACTACAGTAAGCAGTACTTGTTCCACTGTTCAGTTTTCATTTTACATTATCTTATTCTACTTTACATGTATATAGACTCTTGCTTTTACTTGCGTGCACAGTTTAGCTTATCGTATTTTATTTGACATGTATATAGTCTATTTCTTCGTCTGCATTACTTGGTACACGTTGGTCTTGGAACATAATCTTATACTACTCTGTTTCTTCTTGCACAATTGTAATTGTTTTATGTCTCACATATATTTATGTTGCATTGTTGGAGGAGCTTTGGACATAATATGTTCATTGCCATTACTACACGGTAGCTACATGTTAATAAATCCTTTGAATATATTGAATTTAACGCTAGTTGGGAAAGGGTCTGAGTTATGATGGGGCAACACAACACACTGCTTTAGACGCCTTAAAAACTAAAATAACACAATGGGGATTTACTGTAGCTGACTGTCAATTGGTCACAAGTGTAAATACACTAAATTACTTCATGATAAGTCGGCATGGTATGGAGTTTATCATCCCCCCGGCTAAAGTAGCCATTAGACAGTCTGTGGAGGACCCGCATTCGGTTAGCCGAGATGCTAACAGAGCTACCATGGATTTAGAGAGAAAACTGGATACCGTTCATTCCTATGAGAGATGCAAAGTGGCGTATAGAGCCAAAAAGGCCTGAGCAAAGTACCCGTATGTGGGCCCATTGAGCATGCGCAGTAGAGCTTTCTCCCACTGAGCTGTCAAATGAATGGAGAAATAACTCTGGATTCAGCTTTTAGTGTGTTTTTACAACTTTTTAGACCCTAATGATTCAAATAAGGGCTGCAAAGGTCATGGGTAGTTTACCAAGCTAATTTGTAGTTGTTTTTTAAGCCATGGCTGTGTATTTATTTTTTCTATTACTAATAATGTGTGCTTTTCCCTCTATATTTAATAAATTAGCTTATTACTCTTTGTTATTGCTTGCCTTAAATTCCGGCATCTGCATATTTTATAATGTTTATTCTAAGATACTCTTCTGAATAATATGTATTTTCTATTTCTATCTATTCTATTTTGAAGACAGTTTGTCATTCTTGTACAATTTCCCAACTTGGGATAAATAAAGTATATATTTCTTGGTCGTTTTTCTGTGTTTACCATATACACCAAGGAAAATTCCTCGTATGTGTAAAACTACTTGGCAATAAACCTGTTCATGATTCTGATATCTATGAATGCAAGTCAATGGGGAAAAGTATGTTTGGGCCCAATGACACATACGTTGTAGTACCACCATTTGGCCACTACGCAAAATGTGCTTCAACGTCCGGCGCTCTTCCTGCTGTTGGGCTTGATTCTGATAGTTATCCTAGCGTTAGCCTCAATGCTAACGTAGCTACCTCCGGCTAAAATGGCTGTTAGCATCTGAGCTAGCAGCGGGGAACCTGCTCTTCACGTCCGACACACACTCCTCACAGCTAACAGTTAGCAAGCTACGGTAAAAACTGAATCCCACCACTCGTATGTCCCCCTCTCTAAAGTCAAACCTGAGCTAACTAAACAAATACCACCACATTATACCATTAAAAAACACGTACCGTTCCCATCGGAGGCGGACAGCGGGGAGAGTTTAGGCCTCTTGGCTGAAGGCGGGCCAGAGTCCAGAACGTTCTCGGCCATATTTTTCCCGAAATAAAAATATATATAAAGTATCCACACTTGCAAAACGCCCCCTTAGAAGCTCATTCCTTCCTGGTTTTTCCAAAATATTGCGACTTTTCCCCCTCCTTTTGCGGGGGACTAAGAGGGGGAAAGTCCCGTGTAGAAATCACACTCCTCTTTCCCTGGGTTCGCCTCTCGATTTCAGCCTCGGCGAATATCAACCCCCCTCCCTCCCTCCCTCGTCGGATTTTTTGTTCTTTATAAATTTCTGCCAGCGGAGGAGGAGGAGGGGGGGGGAGACACACGCAGAGGCTTCCCCTCTAAACTTGCACAGCCTCTTCGGATGTAAATACACTGTCCCCTGGTCTCTCGGCCATACTTTCATCCGTCATTTGAACCTCCTTTTTCAGCGGAGTCTGGATGGAGATAATGTCGGGCAGTAGAGGCTTGTTTGCCTGCGAAGTGATGGTGGTGGCGGTGGTGGAGCTGCTGGTGGCAGCGGGTAAAGGATGAGGGGATGCAATATGAAAAACAATATTACTGGATAATGTGCAGCTGCAATAAGGAAATTGGTAATACTTATGAGCTGGAATCTGCATGTATTTGTAATGGAATTCATCCATGCAGCAGCCTGAACTTGCATCTGCTTTTTGGTGAGGTTCAGCTGCAAAAAGTTCAATTTTTCTTGACCATTTATCTTAAATGATGCAATAAAGAAAAATAACAATGCTTTTTGTCTGGGATTGGCATGTAATAAACAAGTTATTTGTAATGACATTCATCCATTCATCAACCTGAACTTTTTGATAAGGTACAGTTGCAAAGATTAAAGTTGGATTATGTTCAACAGTTATTTTAAATGCAAGTTTGTAATCTAATTGCTGATCAGATTTTCGGCCTTTTAACAAGAATAAAATAAGGATGTTGTGCAACAGACAGATGTTGGCGTCACACACACTGAAATCTCTTTGCATGACTGGAATTACGATTTGACGAACTTGATTCCTCAATAACTAACATTCACTAAAACCCAATCATGCCTTTTTTGATTTGCTTGTCTTCTAACATGTTGACTATGCAGCCTGTCCTGGTTTTGACTCTGCATGTTGGCTCCACGGCTGGAAAAATATATTCTTCCTGACTTTTTCTTCTACCAAAACATCCAATTACTCCAGGAAAAGTGTTCATAATCATCCCAAAACTTCCAGCTTTCCAAAAACAATGAACATTTCCTTCTAAACCTGCATCAGTATAAGAGCTGTGACAGTATCTGCAGAATAGATGTAAGTGTTCCACAGCCATTCATTCATTGTCTTATTCATGACACAGAATACTATATTTAGTGTGGTGAATCAAACCAAAGATGTCATTTTAACAACTACACCATTACACCAAATGAATGTAGATCTCTCAAGGACACACTTACCTTCTTACTTGTTTTTTATGCAAAACAAGCATCGATTTATTAACAAAAAGTTGTCAGAAGCTGTTCGTGCAGGGTTGGAAAAAAGAAGGGCCTTAATCAGGCATTGCCCAAGATCTATATGTATTTTTCTTCTTACTAACTTAATATTATATCAATCTGGAGATGTAAATGTGTTTGCATTCTCTCCAATGTGTGTGTGTCTGTGTGGAAAGAAACAAGGATTCTACTTATGTTATACATAAATCATAAATAAGTAAGTAACAAGTAATATGATCTGACTTGATATATGCTGGATAAATAGTCACCCACAAAGTAAAAACTGTTTCAAGTAACCGTATTACATTTGATTATGAAGTGTGTGTGTGTGTGTGTGTGTGTGTGTGTGTGTGTGTGTGTGTGTGTGTGTGTGTGTGTGTGTGTGTGTTGTTTCCTGTTTCACATGGATATTTATGTAAATAATGTCCTTAAATGAGTCATATAAAACTCTCATTGAAAAGTTTTAGAGGCATAATAATGATAACGTACAAATAAATTCATATATTTTTCGGATAAATCGATACTTTCTCTAGATAAGTATTGTATAGTGTCTTTGATTAAGGCCTTACTACTACAGAATTAATGCTATGTACTCATTTATTGTAATTTCCATGGTTGTACAATTATCATTTCTCTTTTATAAATAGACTTTTTCACTGAAGACACTTTAACAGGCCACAGTAGACAACACATGACGTGTAAATAATCTAATTCATAATGCCCAAACACAAATCAGCTGCTTCAGTTTCAGGGTCATTGTATTGTGTTTGCTGGCTCACTGTAACTTCATTTTGGGACACCTTAATTCAGGGGTGTCCAAAATAAAAAAAATGGGTACTAGTCGAGGGCCTGACTGTTTCAATGTTTATAGTAAAACTTATTGAAATGAACTTATTGCACATATTAAACCTGGAACTAACAAAGCTTAAATTATTGCCTATAAAAACAACATTAAACATTAAATAATCAGTTGCATTCATTTCTTATGGATCTATCTGCAGCTTTTCCCCGAGTCATTTCTCATGATTACATTTTTCCACAGGCCAACAACAGCTTCAACAAAACTATTTCCCTCAAAGAGAAAACCAAGCATGCCCTGTTGTCGTGAGAGAGAAAGTGCAGAAGGAAACATCCATTAAACTCAGTGTGCTGCTCTGTGATGCTAGTTCAGATACTTGGCATCTCATCTTGGGTGCAAGGTCATCAATGTTTGGGCTCAGGCTCTGAGCTGAGGAGACCCTCACGGTTGGGTGAAGGTGTGCGTGCAATATACCGGCGGCCAGATCTAATAGTAATTAGAAATGATCCTGCGGGCCGAAATTAAATCCACCAAGGTCCTGATTTGGCCCCCGGGCCTTGAGTTTGACATGTGTGCCTTAATTGAACAGAGGTATCATTAACATTATCAGTAACACCTGTGCTTTTCTGCTATAACTGTCAGGCTATTTATTTAACTTTAGAAAAGGCCTGGCACTTCAAAGCACTTTGAATTGCTTTGTGTTGAAAAGTGCTATATAAATAAACTTGCCTTGCCTTGCCTTGCCTTGCCTTGGTCAGTTATTAACTCATACATTA
>CALSBZ010041391.1:0-40813 GCA_943591055.1 Gobionotothen gibberifrons
CTCCTGAATCCTGAAGCTGATCCCAGCCAACCCCCTTCACTTCTGGGGTCAGTGCTACAGAGAAGACCCTTTCATCCTTAGCAGTGTCCAATTTGATTTGGATTACCCATCAAACCCCACCAAAAGAGACTATGCCAGATTCTGTGTCAATTAATAGATTTTCATATAAAAAACTGTTCGGTTCAGACTTCCTTTCTCATTATTGATCCCTTCTCCTTGTTGAAAGACAATATGATGAACCGCAGAGTTTAAAAGTCAAAAGTATTAAGATATTCGTTGGTAGTCTTTTTAAAATGTTTTACAGTCCACAGCTGAAGAGAAAGTCTTTTTTTATCAATAGTTGGTAGAGACCAAAGCAGAGCAAAAAGGAGAAATCACAAGTGCAGCACAAGGGAAATTCTAATGTATTATTCAAACATAATAATAATAATAATAATAATAATAACTTGAATTTATATAGCGCCTTTCATAACCTCAAGGTCGCTTTACAAAGAAACATACAAGGACAAGACATAAAACATAAACATAAAACAGGGGGCAGAAATGGAAGTGTAAGTGGGGGGGGGGGAGTGAGTTATTGTTGGAAGGCGATGTTGAACAGATGAGTTTTAAGGGTTGATTTGAAGATGTTGAGAGAAGGGGCGTTGCGGATTTCAGCAGGGAGGGAGTTCCAGAGGGTGGGGGCAGCGACACTGAAGGCACGGTCCCCGAAGGTGCGGAGGCGTGAATGGGGAATGGAGAGCAGGCCAGAGTCTGAGGATCGAAGGGTGCGGGACGGGATGTATGGGTGGAGGAGATCTGTGAGGTACTGAGGGGAGATGGCATGGAGGGATTTGTAGGTGAGGAGGAGGAGTTTGTAGGTGATGCTGGACTTGACCGGGAGCCAGTGGAGGTTGAAGAGAGTGGGGGTGATCTGCTGCCAGGGCTTGGTGCGTGTGAGAACCCTGGCCTTTGAAATGAGAGGGTTGAATCCAAGACAACACCAAGGTTGCGGACCTGAGGGGATGGGGAGATGATGGAACCGTCGATGTTGAGGAGCAGATCTCCAACCTTCCCGAGCAGTGCCTTGGGGGACACAACCATGAGCTCAGTTTTATCACTGTTTAGTTTGAGTAGGTTGGTGGTCATCCAGGTTTTAATTTCGTGTAGGCAGTTGATTAGTGACTGAGGGGGGAGATGGGCAGAAGGTTTTGTGCTGATGTACAGTTGGGTGTCGTCGGCATAGGAGTGGAAACAGAGACCATGGCTGCGGATGATATCACCAATCGGAAGGATGTATATTGTGAATAGAAGGGGACCGAGCACCGAGCCTTGGGGGACTCCATGGTTGACAGAGGCACAGGGGGAGCTGCAGCCAGCGTGTGTGACAAACTGTGTCCTGTCCGAGAGGTATGAGCGGAAGAAGGAGAGGGCGGAGTCAGTGAGGCCAAGGAGTTCAGACAGGCGGGTGAGGAGGATATTATGGGAGATGGTGTCAAAGGCTGCAGAGAGGTCAAGGAGAATTAGTGTAGTGATGGAGCCTGAGTCAGCTGCGATGAGGAGGTCATTGGTGATTTTGATCAGGGCAGTCTCGGTGCTGTGGTGGGTCCGGTAGGCAGATTGAAAGGGTTCATAGAGCTCATGGTTGGACAAGGCCTGGGCAAAGGCTAGGCAATCAGGCTCAGAGGTAGAATGGCTACGCTTTAGGCAGCTAAGAAATAGCTTCACTTCACATGTCAAAAGTGCTAAGTCGAAGTACTATTAGTCAGTAACCACAGAAAACCTAGGAAATGTTGGAAAGCCATAAAATCGATTTCCACTGATGATATCCGTAATGAGCTACCTCCGTGCATAATCACAGCATCTGGCTCTATATCGGACAGGGCTACTATGTTAAATTGCTTTAATGAGCATTTTGTGTCCTGTGGCTCTCCGTTTGATTCTCTCACTAACTCTGCTTCTGTGAACACCACAGTCTGTGACTCTGAACAATGTGGTCTGGAAAACCCTTTCAGTTTGACTCCTTTTACTGTTAATGTTGTTCATGAAGCTTTAACCAAGTTAGATCCTAAGAAACCGGCTGGCCCGGACAACGTAGAACCTTTCTTTTTAAAGATTATATTGCTCCACCTCTCACTTCTCTTTTTAACCTCTCCCTCAGTACAAATGCAATTCCAAAAGTATGGAAGTCAGCTTATGTCTTCCCTTTGCTAAAAGGAGGGGAGGCCACTTTATTAAATAACTATAGGCCAATCTCTAAATTGTCAGTTCTGGCTAAGGTTCTTGAAAAGCCTAGTGAGTGAACAGGTAAAGGTGTTTTTATGTAAAAACATCTAAACATCAGTCAGGTTTCAGAAAGAAACATAGCACCATCACTGCCACAATGAAAGTGGTGAATGATGTGGCGAGTATTTGAGACAATAAGCAGAGTTGTGCAGCCCTATTTATTGACCTTTCCAAAGTGTTTGACACCGTTGATCATCGCATCTTGAAGCAGAGGCTAGTCAGTATAGGCATGTCCAGCCATGCAGTGGGGTGGTTTGTGAACTACCTCTCTGAAAGGTCCCAATGTGTTCACTTTGATGGGCTGTCTTCTGAGTGGTTGAACATTACTAATGGTGTTCCTCAAGGTTCTGTTTTAGGTCCACTTTTATTCTCCATCTATATCAACAGTTTAGGTGAAAATGTGGATGAAGCTACTTTACATTTTTATGCGGATGATACCGTGATGTACTGTGCAGGTCCCTCCATTAAGGAGGCTGTTTTTAACATTATTCAGACTCAGCTCTCTGAGCTTAAGCTTCTTTTAAAATGTTGAAAAAACTAAGGTAATGCTCTTTTCAAAAGCTAAAAAGACACCAGAGCCTGTTTTGGATATTGTAACTGTGCAAGGAATACAACTTGAAGTGGTTACCTGTTATAAATACCTTGGTATCTGGCTTGATGATTGTCTTACTTTTAAACTTCATGTAAATAACCTGCTTAAAAAGCTGAGGGTTAGACTAGGCTTCTTTTTCAGAAACAAGTCCTGTTTCTCTTTTGAAGCCAGGAAAAGGCTCTTACCTCATTCACACCAACGCAACTCTGGTTCAAGCTCCGTGCTAGAGCTTTTCAGGTTCAGAACCGGTTCTTCGGTTTAGCTCCGGCTCTTTTCACACCTCCCAGAGTCCGACTGGTGCTGCGTCATCGTTTGCGTCATGACGTAACCGTTTGCGTGCCTGCTTCATAAAGCCAAACTGCCCGGAAACCCCTCACAGCTCACACCGACAACAACAACAACAACAATGGCTCCAGCTTCCTCTGTACCTCTTCGGAAGACCAGATTCCCAGTAGGTAGCTGGTCTCTTCAGTGGACCACTGCTGCTTGTTACGTTTCTCCATCGTTGTGTACAAACTGGATAAAACGCCAGCTTTTTGTTGTTGTTCAGGAGTTGATCCCGCCCCTGCCCCTGCCCCCGCCTCCGCCTCGACGTAAGCGGTGCTTTTGCTCTGGCCGGACAATTTTTTGGTGCTTGAAACTAACCGGATTCCGGAGCTAAGAGGCTGCTCCGCTGCGGTGTGAAGAGGAAAACCCGGTGCTTTTCAAGCTCCAGCTCCGAACCGGCCCTGAAACACCGTTGGTGGGAATGAGGTATCTGTGACCTTTTGACCTGTGCTGGACTCTGGTGATCTGATCTATATGAATGCACCTGCCCATTACCTGAACAAGTTAGATGCCGCCAATCACAGCGCACTGAGATTTGTTACAAATTGTAAAGGACTTACACATCACTGTACCCTGTATGCCAAGGCATGTTTGCCATCACTTACTGTACGGAGGCTCAGTCATTGGTACAGGTTTATTTATAAAGCCATGTTGGGTAAACTCCCGTATTACATCTGTTCACTGATAACACAGAGAGTTGCAAGCAGCTATTGTCTGAGATCACTTGACGTAGTGTTGTTAGATGTTCCAAGAGCAAGGACTGTCTTAGGTAAGACAGCTTTTATGTGCGCAGCGCCACTTGCTTGGAACGATCTACAGCTAAAATTGAAACCGAGCAATTTTATTCCTCTGAATGTTTTTAAGTGAAATGCTCTTTGAAACTATGGGTATTTGTAAATGTTGATAAGTATGTAAATGTAGCTTGTAAATATGTTGTATGATATCCTCTATTGTTTTATGTTTCATGTGGAACCTAATTGCTGCAGGTCTCCCTTGAAAAAGAGATCTATGATCTCAATGGGACTTAAATAAAGGTTACAAACAAACAAACAATTTTGGTGTGTAGAACACAAATCTATTTAGATGCTTTTATTTTGAAGTTGTTGCTATGGAAACAACATGACGGAGAAAAAAGTAATATCTTCTACATATAATAACGGACAAAGTAAAGAATGAAGTGTATGTTTATATGTTAGCACCCCCCGAAGAGGCTCAAGCTCTTACGTTGAGTCTGGAGTTTCAATACATTCGGAATTTGGCCGTGTAAAATGTCCTCTTGGGTTGCCGTACAGCCAATGCGTGATGTCATTGGTAAGTGTAACGGACCCCGAACACATATGGTACCTACACCGGTCTATCAACCCGAGAAATCGCCGATATGTTTGGTGTGTCATCCCGCTCAATTTAGAGGAGATCGGTCGAAGAAGGCCTAAGGTGAATTACTTGAGCGAACGTAAATCTAATTATTGCTCTATCGAGCAAACGTCATACACATAACGAGCCCATAGAAATAGAATACGAGTATACTACTATACTCTATATAAATTCTATTTATATGGTCAGCCCGCTACAACTGCCGCTATGGCAACGATACACATACAAATGGCCGCCGCTCTGACCATCCTGCATTATCTTAAAGTATAATACATCCATTATCCTGCTATGTTGATTTGAATTGGAATGTCCGTTCTACTCTATTTTATATCTATGGACGAGACTGGTGGGCAAAAACATGTATAATACAGTTAACGTTAACTAAATTAAAACATGATTGACAAACAATTATTTAGTATTGTGTAGCAATATGATACGAAGAGATGGTTGAAACGGAGTATATATGTTAGACTGGTGGATGTTCGTCAACGTTAGGTCAGTTATTATTAACCTGTTAAGCCCCAAGCCTGTTTTTCAGGTTTCAGGCTTGAAAATGACATTCCCAGAACAAATGACCATATCTTCCCTTCTAAAAGGGTTAAATTAATCATCTTTTTTCTCAAAGTAATGATAAACCTGTGAGTTGGATGTAGAAAAGTCAGAATCAATATAGATGTTTTTTTATTTTAAAGAAAATTCAGATTGAACATGGTAAAAAACTGTAAATTATAGTGTCCGTCCAAAAAATATGTTGTACTTATAGTGAAAACTAACCTTGGATGATGGGTTAGTAGACTAAAAGCTTTAGGAATCCAAAGTACAACATATAATAAGTACCCTGTATCAAGATTGATGCAAAACAAGTGATATTTGACCTTTTTAGACAGATTTAGCAAAAAAAACCTCTTCTGGGGCCATTTGGGTGGATTTTCCATATCTCTGGCCCCCCTTGTTCGATTTTGACATGTGACATCTCTTCCTGACCGTTAGAGCCAATAGAATCGAAGGGAAATCGTCCCGCACACACTCAAAAATTGTGGGGTCTTTGCGCTTGCAATGTTGCTGCAGAGCGCAGTAATGTTTTCGCTCTGATATTTCAAAACGGAATTGCAGTTTTATTGCTTATAGATTATCAGAACATTTCAAAGGGGACACAGTCACATTGGATATTAACCTATGGATTACCTACAGCAGCCTTTCCCAAACTCAGGGTCGCGACCCAAAATGGGTCGCGGACCCGTTTTGATTGGGTCGCCAGTTCAATGCATTGCTACACACACACAGCGTCAGAGCTGATGGCTGCGTTGCAAATACCATTTTATTTTTTATTTTGAAAATGAAATTATGCAATATTGCATTGTATATTGAATGATTTAATTTTCAAAATACAAATAAACTAAAAATAAAAGATTGTATTTGTATCAGCTCTGACGCGTCCCCTGCGAAAAGTTTTCGCGCTGTTATTGTTTATTGTCTGTTGATTAATCCCGATCGTACATGATGGCAAAAAGACGATACAAAGAGGAGTTTTTAAACGTTGGCTTCACAAAAGCAGTTAGAAATGGAGATGAGCGGCCTCAGTGTGTTTTATGTGGAGAGGTGCTCAGTAACGAAAGCTTGAAAATGAATAAATTGGACCGGCATCTCCAAACAAAACATCCTCTGCATCGGGACAAAGAAGAGTCTTTCAAGGAGCAGTGTTTTGACGGCGGAAAAGTAAGTCACTCATTTTAATCATTTGTTTTGTGAGTTTGTGAGTTTGTCAGGGTCTGTTGTGAAATTGTTTCGTTAATGCAAAGTTGGATGAAATGCAGACTGAGCCCCGGAGCGGACCGCCAGCTGCTCCCGCGAGTCCACTACATTCTGCAGCGGCATAGAGCGGTGTTTCAACTTTTACTAGCCTAAAATGTTTTTAAAACGGCCGGGAGAAAAACAGAGAAACAATAACCACAGGAAGATTAGAGGGAAAGTGACGGGCAGTATGAGAAGGAAAGCGAGAGAAAGTATCAGCCGCACGGACGTGACTGCTGTGTGATGCACATTGGAATACCAGCCCGATCTCACCAGAATGCGTACAAATGACACGACTTTGAAAAGTCGTGCAATAGATACGCAGAAGTCCGTTTTTGCGTGCATATGATACGCCCACGTTACGTTTGTTGTGAACGTATCTTTTCTACATATCTTTGCCATTTATTTAACCCTAACCCTAACCATAACCCAATAAACTGCTGTGTCGTTTATTGCACCGCAAACATATATAATATAATAATATAATTTAAATTTGTACTGTACATACTTGACTGCACTTCCCATGTTTCGTCTTTCTGCTTTGAGGATCACATTTTTTCAGATTTGATCGTTTTAATGCCATTGAAGACCAGTTTTGACTAGACAAAGACCAAGGTAAGCTATGTTAGCGTTTTTGGCTACCTAGCGCCACATGTTTTGATGTACGTTTTTGTTGATAACGTTGCAAGTTTGTATCTTTCCGTGTTGAGGTGGGCACCGTTAGATTCTGTGTCTCCTTACGATCATAAACGATGTGTTGGATGTGCAGCTAGGATAAGTAATAAGGGAGCTAGGAGTGATTTTCGGTGCAGTAATAGGTTAGCATTTTTCGCTCGGGGCTAATTCAGAGGGTCAGTGTTAGCATTGCAGAGCTCTCAAGTCTCACGCATTTGGCGTGAGACACACGCATTTCACTCCGCTCACACGCCACACCTTGTATTTCTCACGCAGAGATTTCTTTCCAGGGTACCGCCCACCAAGTTGCGCCGCAATTTTGTAAACAAACTAGTACCGAATCACTGTAGCCACGCAAATGCGTCCATGATGTATTTTCGATCTTTCCAATCGAGACGAGATCTCTCACAGATGCATTTTCTCTCTTGTTTATTTCTTTACCGGAAATCATCAAATTCGGGAGCCCTTCTGTGTCAGTAGCCAGCTTTCCGGGAGCAGGCCTTCTCACATACACATATACAACTGCACATTGTTACCATTTTGATTTGACAACATTGTATTGAGTTATTACGGTTTTATCTGAGTTATATTTCTGCCGATCTGAAGCAGATCTCTCCCTTCACTGTCACATCGCTGCAGTAAAGCCCGCCTCCAGTAGCCTACTGCAGGATCTGCATTCTGATTGGCTAAAGCACTTCTTTGTTGAAAACTCTGTGTAACAATTGGGCTGGAACTTGTGTGTTGTTAACCCTTTGTGAACTGGGATACATATGCGCAACAACAAAAAAAAAAAACACAATTACAATTCTATATGAACTGAGGAGCCGCATGCGGCTCGAGAGCCGCGGGTTGGCCACTCCTGCTCTATTGTCTTTTATAATGCACTCTTACATTTAAAACAACATTATTCAAAAGAAAGTTGAATATCTACAGACCTCAAAAAGTTATTTTATGTGTTTTTGTTTATTATTTTTATTAGGGAAGGAGATGCCTGAAAAACACTGCAGTGCCCACCATTTTCTATTTCACCAATGGCAAAGAACAACAGCCTAGAAGGAAAAGCAGGGTGAGTAACGATGACGAGGTAAGTGACACTCCTAGTTCTACTGTTAATAGCAATGAGGAGGTTGCAGATGTAGACCATGGTAGTGGTGAAAACAGTCTTGCTGCTGATCAGAGCAATATCATTATGATACAAGACACACCTGAAGAAGCCTTTGTTGTTCAAAATGTCGAGCATAATGACATTCCAACAGTCAATGCTTGTGAGGATGTTGGTTTGGGTAGCAGCAGCCAACAAACAAAACAAAACAGGCAGACTCCGCCTCTGTTCACTCTTACACCATTACAACACAGCTGGCTAGCGGCTCTCTGAGTGATCACTGCTACATTATTTCGGAGTCTCCAAAAACACTGAAAAGGAAACATTCCCAAGTTGAGGTTAAGCTATGCGCAGCTCGCAAAAAACTGAGGTTGAAGGCCCAGCAGACAAGGAGACTGAAGGCACGAGTTTCTTCCTTGGCAGGTGTAATAAAAGTGCTTCAGAAGAAACTCCTTATTTCAACTGACTGTGCCTCTCTTCTTGATGGTCTTGATGAGGTTGTCAGGAAGTCAGTGTTTTCTGAAAACATGAAGCAATTTGCCACATTGCACTTCTACTCTCCAAAGGCCTATGACTATGTCAGAGAGAAGTTTCACTTGTCTTTGCCTCATCCTCAGACCATTCGAAAATGGTACAGTAGCATCTCGGCAGATCCTGGATTTACTGTTGCTGCATTCACAGCTTTAAAAAGTCATGTTGCTGAAAGGAAAGAAGCCGGGAAAGACACCGTTTGCTCATTAATGATGGATGAAATGTACATCCATAAGCAAACTGAGTTTGGGGGGGAGTTTTGTTGACATTGGCTCTGGAGAAATTGAAAATGTGATTGCAACCCAAGCATTGGTCCTTATGGTTGTTGCAATCAACGAGTCTTGGAAGATCCCCATTGCTTACTTCCTCATAAACAGCATGACTGGAATCGAGAGAGCAAACCTCATCCGAGAGACCCTTGTTAGGCTTCATGCAATTGGAGTAAGGGTTATCTCTTTGACATGCGATGGACCCTCCCAAAACTTTGCCATGATCAGGGAGCTTGGTGCCAAATTGGACATTTTTGACATGAGATCATTTTTTGTCCATCCTGAGGATCACACACAAAAGATCTATGTGATCCTGGATCCATGTCATATGCTCAAGCTTCTTAGAAATGTCTTCTCAACAGTTGGGGTTCTGGTAAGAGAAGATGGCCAGCAGATAATGTGGAAGTACATTGAGGAGCTCCACAAGCTGCAGGAGAAGGAGGGCTTGCGTCTTGGCAACAAACTAAAAATGGCCCACATCCAGTGGAGGAATCAGAAAATGAAGGTCAATCTTGCAGCCCAACTATTTAGCAGCAGTGTGGCAGATGCCCTTGAATATTCAGAAAAGGAGCTTAAGTATCTTCAGTTTACTGGAAGTGCAGCCACAGTCCAGTTCCTGCGCACAATTGATGCAGCCTTTGACGTCCTTAACAGCTGAAACCCACTCGGAAGAGGACACAAAGCACCCATCAAGCCAACAACTAAACACCGTGCCATAGGTGTTCTATTAGAAGCTGAGTCCCTTCTCCGTGGGCTTAAAATGAAAGGAAAGGACAACAAACGTGTTCCTTTACATGTCACACAGAAGAAAACACCCATCTGTGGTTTCATTGCTTGTGGGAGAAGTGTTATTGGCATCTACGAAGACCTGGTAGAGCAGCCAGCTGCCCCCTGTCGATACCTTCTGACCTACAAGCTAAGTCAGGATCATTTGGAGCTGCTTTTCTCTGCAATCAGAGCGCGTGGAGGTTACAACAACAACCCCAATGTCAGGCAGTTCCAAGGGGCATACAAGCGTCTCCTTGTAAGGCACCAGGTGAAAAAAGGCACAGGCAACTGTCTTCTTCGTGACAACACAACCATCCTTGACTCAACACCGGCAAATATCAACATGGCACGCAGGTTGGGTATTGAGCCGGTGGAAGAGATTGTGACTGAGGATGACACCATTGCTAACCTTCCTGATGTTAACCATCTATCCGAGTACAAAGAAGCAGCGATCTCATACATCGCAGGCTTCATTGTCAAAAAGATTGAACAGAAGGTCACCTGCATGCCTTGCTCACATGCACTGACATCAGCTGACTCTGTACATCCATTTGTAACTTTGAAGAACAGAGGTGGCCTACAGAAACCATCACCAGGCATCACTTCAGTGTGTCAAGTTACCGAAAGATGTTTTCAGCGGCTTCTCAATGCCAATGAGGGAAAGGCTCCACAGGGAAGAGGAACAACAGCGGCAATTGTCCACCAGGTGCTTTCTGAGTGTTCTGAGAAAAATCTCTTCCCACAGCTGCACAACCACATGTTTGACATGTGTGTTGAAGCTAACCATGTCCATGTTCTGGTAAAGATGGCTTCTGCCTTGTACTGCAAAGTCAGATTAAATCATATAGCAAGGCGGCAGACGGATAAGATTAAAGAAGGCAAAGTAGTCCGTAGAAAACTGACCAAATTAATCCATTTTTACGGAGACAAAAAAAAAGATTGTTGGCCATTTCTGTGTTTTGCAGGTGTACGTTTATTATCTGTGTTTGTCAAAAATTGTGTTTGCATATTTGTAAATATATGTAAATATATGTATATATCTATCTATTTGTGTTTTACGTGTCATGGCCAATTAATACCTTTTTTGTAATTTACGGACCTAGAACAAGGAACATGGAACATGGCTAGTGGCAAGCCTTACTCTCTTTGTAAAACATTGTATATGTTGCTTGGAGCCCGCATGAAAGGGGCCTGAGTAACTTTCAATGTCTGCTGTTAAATATTCTGGGTATTTTCAACCTATTTGTGGCACTGCAGTGTGGGTACTGTGTGAACCTGATTATTAGTTGGAGTCTGCATGAACGGGGCCCAACTGTAAAATACTCTCAAAAATCCAAGCCGGGATGCTACTCAAAGACAAAACCATTGGAATGTATCATACTAAAGAGCCTTAACATATGCCTACCTCAACTGTTCAGTATATCTTAGAGTCTGCATGAACGGGGCCTAAGTTTATATTGATCATCCATAAACCACATTTGCAACCTCCTCCATATTCATGTTTTTGTAGATAGTTTCATAAGTTGTGTGTCAAAGTTAAACAACTGTTCATTGCCAAACGAGTATGCATATGGAAAACTGTTCAATATGTCTTAGAGTCTGCTTGAACGGGGCCTAATCTCATATTGATTTGTTAAACATATGCTTATTCAAATATTCATTTGTATGCTATGGTTTCTTAATGTGTTTGTCCAAGTTAAGGACCAGTTCAATGCAAATTAAAAAAATATATATATCTATAAAATGTAAAACTTTATAAAAAACATATTTCTTTCTTCTATTGCTGTTTTGGCATGTGATATTATATATTTTCTGATATAGGTCGTTTATAACCGTAAAAACATACTTTTGGAATGTATCAGTGTTCTTTTGTTCATCTCTTTTTGATTGTTCATCAAATTCACGTTCCTATTACATTTTTATCGAACATTTATCTCAGCTCTATCTTTCAAGACTTTGACAACTGCCTTAATCTGTTTTTTCTTCTTGACCCTTCTGCACTAGTTTTTAGCATTGTGTGCAGACTTTGTTGTGTGTGTTTGTCTCATTTTTATTTTTTGTTTGTCCATGTCCTGTGCATGCTTTTCAGTTTATTTTGCATTTTTGTCCCGTCTTATATGTTCCCATTCCTGACCTGCACCTTGTCGTGGTGAGTGGGCTTTAAACTAAGACGGGTCATACTGAATAGTTTGTGCACAGATTTTTAACATGTGATCTTTCTTTCATGTAGGACGCTTCAGGGAAGTTGCAACGCCTCGGCCAATGTGATGTCTTCTCCACGTGAAAGAGATTGAAGGCATAACTTATAACTTGAGACCATTTTCCAAAAGTTATGACTTTTATTGGCTTAGGTAGTAATGGATTACATCTAACACGAATCAAGATCGTATAGAAAAAAAGGAAAGTGTAATCCTTACAGTAGTTACATAGGAAAATATGTAATCGGATTAGTTTAATAATAGGGAAACTCAGGATTACAATCTTATTCAAAACCTAAAAAGAGCTGTTTGTTGTAAAATTATCAAATTGTATCTCTTCTCTGGAAGCGGTACTGTTCTGTAGGCTAATACTTTAATTGTGAATCTATACACCTACTGCCTGAATCTACTTTATGGTATTATATTATACATTTAAGTAAAAAAAAACATATTCATATTTCTTCTCTCCTGTGTTTATTTGCATTGCATTTGATATTGAGGTAATCCAAAAGAAAAATAAAGTTATCAGGTTACATTACTTTTATATCTTGATACTCACATTAAGTTACTGGTTGCGTTTTTGGCAAGTAGCCCTCCCAACCCTGTACATAAATTATATCATTTGAATTACTGATACAGTTGTTGCACATCTTTAATTAATTTTCTAGTGTACTTAAGTCATAAAATGATTCGAAACCTTTACTTTTCATAAAATGCAAGATGTAACTTTCAATGTGGCTTGTGTATTTATCACATGTGAAATAGATCTGATTAAATAAAGAGTAAAAGCACAATCTTAAATGTTGACATTTATCATTTTCCTATGCTTATTGTTAATGTAGTGGTGTTATAAACAAAATGTTGTCGTAAAGGAAATTAAGATGTTTTTTATTTGTTGACAAGATTTAAAGTTGATGCTCACAACATGTGGGAACATTTGAGAAAAATGTTTCTATTGTAAAACAAATATTTATCTGCATACTGAACAATTTAAAAACTCTCTAAAAGGTATTATCTTCTGTGATGTTACGACCCTGTAGGGATTGTGGGTATTACACTTCATAATTACATTCTATGGTATGCTTATGACATATTTGATGCCAAATACATGGGATTAGGGGAGACCTTCTTGTTGTTTGCATTGTCACTGATAAATGACAGCGTAGTATTCATTGTCAAGATGTTGTGTTTTTAAACTTGGGACTCTTTTCAGACTTAATGTGTAATGTTTTCTGTATTGTATGGTTAGCTTATACCTTCATTTGATAGTCAGATTTGGATGTGATAGCTAACATTTTCAGTAAGCAGTAGACAAAAGTGAAAATATGAATCATTTATTTACAATATTTACATAAAATATAATTATACGAACAAATAAAATAAAACATAACAAATACAATATAAAACGTTTGACAGACAGCCATGCCCAGCATGGGCCTGGAGAGCTACAGAGTCCATCGGGGGAAGAGGGGGGGTGGGATGTGGGTTAGAAGAAGAGCAGCCATGTTAACAGTGTTATGGCTACAGATGTAATATCTAACTCAACATTAGCCATGACAGTCTGGGTTTAGCAAGGGCCTTAGAATACATACTCTAAAGGCCAAATCCAAAAACAGTGATACTGACATTTTAGCAGTTCACAGTCTTTGGAGATGGTCTTTCAGGCAATTGGCGAGTGACTTTAAAAAAATATCATTTCCCCTAGGGGTGAAATGAACTCTATCTTGCAAAAAAAGCCCAGGACTGTCATGTCTAATGTCGGAGTGGTCAACAATGGCACCATTTAGGCTATGAACAAAAGTAGCCATAACACTGCCCTCCACCGGCACCTCTGGTTGATCTGGGAGAGCATGATCTTCATGCCAGGGTGCCGATGGTGAAGCTGGTGCAGGTCCTCCTTCATCTGGTTCAGCAACTGAACACTGGGCACATCCCCCAAGTCATTGCCGCCACAGTGGATGAGGAGGACATCCGGGGCTGCTCTTCCTCGCAGGGAGTTGGAGAAGAAGGGGAGGAGACCTCTCCAGCGCAGTCCACCCCAACCGAACCAGCAGACGCGCAGGTCGAGGCCAAGGTTGCTGCCGATGGTCTCTGTAGCTCTCTGGGCTCCACGCCGGACATAGCTGTCTCCAATTATCCATACAGTCACTATGGGAGGAAAATAAATGAGAGTAACAAATGCTTCAGATAATGAGGAATATCAAATTAAGTATAAAGGGTTGCTCATTTTGTTCCTTTGACAATAACATACAACATATAATGTATATATATATATATATATATATATGTATATACTGTGTGCTGTTTATCTCCAATTATGCACATAATGTGTATAGTATGTTTGTGTGTAATGTCAACCATCTGAAGTCATGTAAAGTAAGCCAGGACCATCAACTTACAGGGTGTGGACGGTGTGGAGCATGGTGTGGAGGAGGTTGCCATGATTTTTCTTAATGCTGAAATAAATAAAAATGGTTTAATCAATATAAAAGCGCCTTTCTTTTTCTACAGTCATATTTAATTTATACTCTCACAGCGCTGTTGAAACAGTAACGTTGGATTAAATGTATATACAATTGATGGTCAAAAAGTATAAATATGCACATTTTGCAATTGTTATCCCATGCATATTACACTGTTTATATTTGAATCATGGAGAAGCGTTTTTAAACTTGTATAGTGTAATATCAAGAACAGTTAAATCATAGGGGAAAGCTTTGTTTAATTCACAATACGCTAATTCCTTATACTGTATAGGCCACAGTCTATGGCTAATTCCAGGCTAATTCACGCAACACTGGCCATATCTCTGCTAGTTTACAAAGTTTAGTTACAAATGACATTTATATTTGAAAAATGGTGAAGCACTTAAAAAACAATTGTGTAGGTTCAAGAACATTTAAATCAAAAGGAGAAATGTTGTAAAGTTACAGGGTATCTTACCTTCAGAATATGACTTGAACGAGGAGCAGTCGCAAGCTGGGTTGTTAGCTTAATAACCCGTCCACACAGCAGCGTGCGTTGTATCTTTGTGGTGGGCGTGGCTGAAGCTTGGGAGCAACGCGACCAACAACCAATCACATGAATCTCCCGCCCCGGACATACAAAGCAAAAAAGCCCGCTAGCCTGCTAGCCTGCAGCAGAAGCAGGGAGAAAAGAGAGGGGGGAAAAAAAGAGTTAAAAAGTGTTCCACCTTCCTTCAGCAGCAGCAGCAGCGGGGAGGCTCTCTCCTGCGGAACTGCGGTCTGGCTCTCCCAACATACACGCGGTTTGATTGGCTAGCAGTTGTACTGGCAGATTTTCATAAACGGGATTTGATTGGCTGACGCCTCCGTCGAAGATACAAAAGTTGAACATGGCTCAACTTTTGTATCTTCTTGACGCGAGCAACGTGAGCAAAGTGTAGCTACGCTCCCCACAATGCATTTCGGTGAGGCGTGACGTCACCCCATTCAAGTGAATGGGCAGAAGCGTTGGAAGACTCATTGCACGCCGCTGTGTGGACGGGCCGTCAGAGACACCAGTGAATAAATGTGTAGGAAAATATACATAAATATACACGACAGTGACATCTGGCGTCGTTTTTGTAAGACATTTTTACTTCCGCATAAAAAAAGCCTCCGCACGTGACCTCCCGCGTGTGACGTAACATGGGGGAGAGCGGCCGGTCTAACGTATGAATAAACATGGATCACAATGCTAGTTTTGACACAGAAGAGGTTGAAAATAAATATTCGAATGCATATGATGGACCACAACCATATCATTATGAGCCTGCTAGGCGTCCAAGAGACCAGGAGCCAAGGATTAGAAGAAATAACGGCCATCGGAGAGAAATGGAGCTGTGGTGTGAGGAGAACCAGTGGAGAACAGAGCAGCTGTCTTGGTGAGTGACCGGAGTTAGCTAACGTCAGTCACATCACAACATTGTGAAGTTAGCTATCATATATCAGGCTATAACTCAAGTAGTATTGATAATATAGTAACGTTACTGGCAGGACTGTTGATACTGATCCATAACAGAAACTAATGCGCAAGTATCAGCCGTATCTCGCGTTACCTAATGCAGCTCCACACTACGTCTTACGGTGCTGTGTACCGGAGGGGAGACGCGAGATACGGCTGATACTTGACGATCTGGCGGAGAAAGGTTGTGGAGCCTCCGTTGATATGCCGTTGTAAATGGCTTGATGGAAAGCAGGTAGTAGTCGGGGAGGGTGCACAGCTGATTGCAGCTGGTGAGTGGAGGTTGTGCCGGGAGCCAGGAGTGACAGCCACCACAGCGTTACCTAATGCAGCTCCACACTACGTCTTACGGTGCCATGTACCGGAGGGGAGAGAGAGAGCAGCGAAGGGGGGAGAGAGAGAGCAGCGAAGGGGGGAGAGAGATGTAATACGGTTTCCTGATAAACGTTTTTCTTGATAGGCTTCAGCTGAGTATGTGCTGCAGGGAGGTGGATGCAACTCGCACAACGCACCCAGGAACGAACGCTAGCTCCGGTCCTTTTCCTGTGAGGGAAACTGTGGACTCGATGTCTTGACAGGCTGGAGTTTGTGCAACCTGCACAAACACAAGCTCATCATGATTACAAATGGTGAAATACAATGTAAAACTACAGAAAAATACCAGCTCACTAAAACACAACCACTCAACTCAACGCAACTACTAACTATACCCGCGGTCAGAGATGTTTACCCTTTGTGATGTAATATGACGCGTTTGACGTATGACCTTAAAAAAAAGCCGTTTTTAAGAGCAGAGCTCAAAATTGCTCCTTTCCCTCTGAATTCCTGCATTCACTTTTTTAATTGTAATTTTCAAGCAAGTTTAAGCATAAATGTAGAAAAAAAACCCTGCAAGATGCTCTTTAATATAAGTGGAGTTGTGTTCATGCTAACTGTTACACCTAACCAACGTTGCTGTTGCTTATGTAATACATATATAATTTAAATAACATTTCACATATATATTTGTAATGTTTTTCTACTGTTGAAAATCAGACCTATACTCTTCGATTAATGATAACGATGCCTTGGTGATGGACATTCAGCGCACTAATCCGAATGCTGACAGTGCATCCAGTTACTTCCAACGGCCGGGAGCGCTGCTCTCCACTCTCAAGATGGCCTTGATGGAGCAGCACATTGCGTTGCTTCCTCAGGGGACCATCACTACGTGGCAGCAGGTGCTGCGTTTGCCAACTTCATTTCGCACATCTACGCAACGTGGTGGCTGACCTGCGACACCGCCGTAGATGCCGCATGGAATGACCTCACACTCTACCACCACCTGTATGCATACAAGTCTGTTGACGAGGGCATCGCAGCATCAGCGATCAAGGCACTGGAATGGCACCTATGGTACCTGACAGGCGAGATGCTGCCCCTGGCACTCTTCAGTACCAAGGTGCCAGTTGGCGAGCGGCGCACTCTTGCAGATGCCATCTTGGAGCACAAGCCGGCTGACATCCCCATGTGAGCCCCACAAATATGCATGCTGATTATCCCGCTGAGGACAATGATAATCTAAGGCAAGATATATTGGCTTCTTCGGAATAATGCCTTCACTATTTAAAATCCAGGCGAAACAAAAATATGAAAACATTTCTGACACTAGACATGTTTTTTCCTTTTTCTCGTCCAGACCCACATCTGTATCCGTCCGTAATTGGGAGGCTTTTTGCGACACCTTCCCGGTGTCGCTGCACGCAACCCCGCCAACAAACTTCCAGTGTGTGAGGGCCGGATTCCCCTGCCACATGCCCTACTACAAAAAGTGGAGGGAGGCTCAGCTCAGGCAGCGGGCAGATTACATTCTGCGTAAGCATTTTGCACAAGTTGTGACTCAAGGTTTTTTTTTTTAAGGTATCGTTTTCTTCTCATTCATTCACTTATTTGCACTGCTGATGCGTTGGCCTTGTCGCACACAGGTCATGCAGTGGGCAGACAGGGCAACCAGCCTACGGAGGCCGCGGTGCAGCGGGTGTTGGGCAAGGAGTGGTGGACCTGCTCAAGGCCTGGGTCCCACCGCAGCAGGTGACGGGGGACTACCAACACCTCCTGCCCTGTCTCCTGCAACAGAGCTGGAAGGGCCTGTCGTTGAAGGACTTTGGCCAGGCAAAGGTGAGTGCATATATTGTTGGAAATCCAGCCGCCTTTAAAAAAATGGAGCGAATATTTAAATGTACACATAAACACTGATGCAATTTTTTTCCAAACAAAGGTGTTGTCGCGACCATGCCATTCAGCAAGGGAGAGGTGGTGTGTGACTATCACGGGGAGCTGATCTCCAATTCTGGGAGCAGTCGGGCTACCTATTATTTTTCGGCACACGCTTCTGCATCGACGCCACCACGTCTCCCTGTGGCTGCCACCCCGAACAGGACACCTTTTGCCGGATGCTAAACCATTCACGCCACAACCCCAACGTCAGGGCCAAGAAGGTCAAGGTGACCTTCCCCGATGGCCCGAGGGACGCCTTAATGTTCCTCGCCCGACGCGACATCCGGGTGGGCGAGGAACTGATGTGGGACTATAATATCAAGAGACAGTCATTTGGGGGAGAGGGAAAATATCTGGCATGACCATTGAGTGAGCGGAAATTCTGGAAAGCCTCTGAATGGCGGGCGTGGCTATTGCTTGCCCTGCCTTGAAGGTGTACTAGATGGTCGCTACAGTGCAATGACATTCAATATGCATCTCCTGACTCATCTGGCTAAGTCTGTGAAACTGTGGGGTCCATTGTGGGCACACTCCGCTTTTGTGTTTGAGAATGGAAATGGGAATCCCCTTAAAATGGTGCATTCAACCTGATGTGTTGCTCTTCAAGTGGTCAACAAGTTCTTGCTGCACAGAGCTGTACCACATTTATCAAAGCAGTATGCAGTCAGTGACCGTGTCCTTGCATTTTGTCAGGAGATCAATAGTTATTCAAAAGTACAGAAATGTATACGCTACCAGGACACAACAGTTTTGGATGATGGAAAGATCAAACACCTCACACTGTGTTGCTGGTTTTTGTTGTGTTTTGTCTGTCTCTGGTTTCCTGTTTTATTTTTGAAAGTGTTCACCCCCTGCCGTGTCTGTTGATTCCTGTCTCTGTGTTTGCCCTCCTGATTGTGTTCACCTGGTGCCCCTGTGTTTTCTCCTCACCTGTCTCTTTGATTAGTCCTGCATTCTTTTTTTCCTGTTAGTCTTTGTGAGATCCTTGTTTGTCTTGACTGTGTTCACTGGGAAGAGTTCTGTTGTTACCCTAGCCTTGAAATAAAGATATTTTCTGTTTAAATCTGCGTTTGGGTCCTGCCTGCTTCACTCAACACGAAAGGAATGCCTTCCTCACAGCATTGATAGAACCACCGAATACAATTCTTCTTCACAACAGATTGACACACAAGTAAAAACTATACCCGCGCCAAAAGACGCAATGATTATTGTGTAAGTCTGACAGATGGACGCTCTGGGGAGAACGAGCAGATAATATAATTTAGCTCAGAAGCAGGAGCTGAAATTGCCATGTTCTTCACACCGTTTGACACACAGGCCGTTTCTCAATATCGACTAAACCTGCTGCCACTATTTCAAGTATACTACGTCATCGAGTGGCGCTGAAGGACTGTTTAAATGCCCAGCATTTGGCGCCACTCGATGATGTAGTATACTTGAAATAGAGGCTCTGCACCATCATGATCAGATCCACCAGCATGGTATGTTGTTGTGTTTAATGATAGTATTAAACATACTATGCTGGGGGCATGCTGAAAGAATACCAGAGCCACAATAAATACTAGTATGATGGTATATACGAATGTACATGAAAATATTAAAGATTTGTTCACTGTGTTATTTATTGCAGGAGCAACTAAGATAAGTCAATTGAATAAATAGTGACATAGTTGTATATATATATATATATAATGTTATAGCAAAATACAATAAGTTAACAGCACACTCCTCCAACTGGAACATCACACCTGCAGTGGGCGGGAAAAGAGATTATGATAAAACAACCCTGCATTCGACTTTTCAAATGATCTGGGTTCAATTTGCGTACATATACTTTATACATTCCTCCCGCTTGTTGTTAACATGCTATCTGCCTCTTAGTTATGAGAGAAGCAGTGGCCTCATTTATAAAGGGATATACAGTACGCTCAATAAATGGCATACACCAGTTTCTACGCAATGTTTGCGATTTATAAAATACTAACTTGACGGGAAAACGTGCGGTCCTCCACGCAAACTCTAACCCATGCGTACGCACTAAGCACAAAAACGGGAGAGACGAGAAACTGCGACACCGTTGGCAGAAGGAAGAATGGAGAGAAATATGTGGAAATAATACCATAAATAAAATGTTACCTCTCATATATGAATTCATTTTCACAAATTGATTAAAAAAAGGATTAAACAAACGCCTGTTTGAGACTCCTCAGTGCACACAAAAACATAACTTGGAGAAATAAATAAATACAGATATGTTATTTAAAACCACCTCGAATATGTTGTGTTAATGTTATGAAATGTTTTCTCATAAATGATGCGGTAAGCAGGAGGACAGAATTACGTCTAAACTGACGCCGTTTTGCATTTCTATAGGTTGTAGATACGAGCATGGTTTTATATACTATCACGTTTAATCGTGTTTTATGCCGTTTGCCAAGACTTGATAAGTCTCTCGTAAAACACAGGAGGTATGGAAACTATGAACACCATATGTGGTAAAGTGTACAGCTAATATAACACAACACATTAGTTGTATTTCCTTTAACTGGTGGATTATGGATATAGAGTTGCTGATCGACAGCTGGGACACAAACCACCAAATACAAAAACATAATTCAGATCCAGTCGTCATGACTCCACTCCGGAGGGATTCCCCGATCATTTCTTACAGTTTCTCATCAAGGGGGGGTCTCCTGTCCCCGGTACAAACACACTGCCAGAGGAAGGCTATGCTATGTGGATTTTTTTTGTCATTAACCTTTTTCTGACCACTTATTTATTTATTTTGGTGACGATCCGACCTCCATGCTGCTACTCTGGTTCAAACTGCATCCACCAAACAATATGATTTATCTCCACCTCCCCAAAATAACCTAAATCTGACTCGGTGTGAGATGTCTTTTTTTAGCTGTTCTGTCGTCATTTCCTGCGATCTTCTTCATGCAGTCAGT
Source organism: Gobionotothen gibberifrons (assembly GCA_943591055.1). Lineage (NCBI taxonomy): Eukaryota > Metazoa > Chordata > Actinopteri > Perciformes > Nototheniidae > Gobionotothen > Gobionotothen gibberifrons. Next base: position 21,066 of record CALSBZ010041391.1, read on the forward strand.
CAAAATGAATGAATGAATGAATGGGCGTTTCTTTGACTATTTATAGGCACATATGGGCGTTACGTGAAGCCCGCAAAAGCTGCACCGCATTTCGAGTCGATTGTGATTTATAAATGGAAACAGGCGTAGGAAGTGCCATACGCACTTTCCTCGCCGGTACGCAATGTTTGGTGAATCGGAAAATGTCAGAAAATGTATGGACCTATTTTTCGGATTTCTACTACGTAAGCAACCTTCCCGCGTGAATCCTACGCACGGCGTTATACATGAGGCCCCAGGTCTGTGAGTTTTTAGAGATTTTAGTATTTGTTGGGAAAATACTGAATGTACTCTTCAAATATCAGAGTACACATGATAACAAAGGCCCTACGTAGCTGTGTACGTAACAGGATGTATGATTACCTAGAAGAGCATCAGGACTGTTTTAGGCATATGATAGCTATGTGATGATTCAGCCTCTATGGCAGGGGTCACCAACCTTTTTTAGGGTGAGGGCTACTTTCAAAAAATAAAACAAGTCGGGGGCTACTTTTATTTTGTTTTGTTTTTTGCAGTGTATATATTTAGTACATTTTAACATTATTATATGCTTACCTTTAACCTTTGTGTGCTGTTTAGGTCTATGGGACCTGTTTACAATTTTTAATTTTTTTAATGTTGAAGGTTGAAGTTAAAAGCATCAATCTGGTGCACTTTGAGCACTTGATGGATACAGCTCTCAACACTCAGATGAAAGGGAGCTGTATACTTAAGCAACCCCCTTAGCTGTGATATAATGAGCATATATCACGGCCTGAAGTGAGCTATTGCTTTTATAAAACGGTTACCAAGTGTGGCAATATGAAAGAAAAATACACACTCTAATTTAAATAGTTTTTATTAGTAAATAATGATGTTCAAAATAAAATAGTCCCTCCGTTGCCTTCAGCACGAAACATGCATGGTGGTTGCTAGGCAACAACACTAACAGCTAGCGAACATATTAGACAGAGAGCGTTGATCCATTATTTGGCTATTTATTTACATTAATGTGTATGTTGCCGTTTATTGTGCAGCCACTGAAAACCTGTCCAGCATCAGTAGCATGGCTTACGTGGTTACTTGTACAGGTTGAGGTTGTTCTAGGCTGTTGCTCGGCGTGGCGAGAATATTGCTCCACTTTCTCCGGTCCCCGAGATTCGGCTTCCAGTAGCTCTGGAGAGAGCTTTCACACCTGTGGCCACTAACGGTCATCATTTCTCTGCTTTGTTTCAAGACCTGCATCAGAAAGCTTTTGAATGGTGGTACTTCTCCAGTTGGTCTACCTGCTCTTCATGTAGCTCTGCATGTCGTCGGTTAGGTGCATTTTTTCTGGAGATAGGCACTGCTCAATCCACTCCTCCAGAGACCCCCCCGGAGGTCGAAGTTAATCTTAAATGTTTCCATCTTATGCTTTGTAAGTTAGTTTCGTAACGGAAGAAATGTAAATATATTTATAAAACGGACAAGTCAAATCAAGCAATCTGATTGGTCAATAGCGTTTTTACGGACCTCTTTGATTACAGATTTGAAAACATTGTTGCTTGCTTTAAAAGTAGCACAATTCATGATGTCAAACCTTGGAAAGTATCTAGATATCCCTGCCCTAATGCCAAAGGAACTGCACACTGAATACGTTTTGATGTCTATGTCTGGACCGCTACGTAAAAAGGAGGGTTTCTGCCCGTTACTTCTCCGCTGTTTCCTTGTTCCAGTTTGAAAAGCAAACTGGAAGCAGTTTGCTTTTCAGCCCACCTGTATACTGTTGTTCTCAGACACGGAGGGATACTGACTTGTTGTGAAAAGTAACTTACAATTCTACCCGTGGTATACGCTCAGTTTATCACGGCGAAAGGCGCCCCCCAAAATAAATGTATTATTATTAAGAACCAATCAGATTGCTTGATTTGACTTGTCCGTTTTATAATTTTCAATACTCCAAACCAATAACAAATCATTTAAACTTGTTTATTCTTATGTTACCTAGTTACCATTCTTTCTATTTATGCATATTTTACTAATCACTCTCCTTTTAAACTTTTTTTTTTTTTTACCGTCCTATAGATGAGAGTAACACCTACTTCACTTCCGGGAGAAAATTACGGCTCCGCCCACTTTTGGGGGAAAACACAGCTGTCAGTTGAACGGCGGTTAATACAAATTCAGAAGTTTTTGCCAATCCGATCAGAAAATTAAGAAAACCGAGATTTTTGGATCTTCGAAGAGCCGATTTAAATGGCCAGACAGGCAAACAATTACATTAAATCATTGGAAAACGACGATCGGGCTGGTTAAATTAAAAGCTGGTTATATTAAATGCAGCAGGCGGGGCTGTCATTTCGCCAGCTGTTACTCTCGAGAGCGAGGCGGAAAATAATTGTTTTATGATGCCAAAAAGCTGCTGTGTCGTGTATTGCACCTCAAACATAAAAAAAAACTCAGAGTTACGTTTTTCTGTACTTCCTCTAAGAAAAAGGGACAGTAAAAGAAGAGCTCTGTGGCTTCAGGCTATTCACAGAGAGGACGAAAATCACAAGCAATGGGACCCGGCCAGTCAATACGTGTACGTCTGTGGTAAACACTTCATCACAGGTAAAGGATGATGCTAACGAGGCTAATATCAATCGTTGAAGTAAATAGATGTAATGTTAAAAGTTTAAGAAGTGGAAGTAGATGGAAATCAGCCTGCTGCCTGTACACACAGGGTGACAGAGAACAGCTGATTTGGCTCAGACTGAAGCAAACCTATCAATTCATTTAAAAGTTAAAATTTGTGAATATTGAGCGAAATGGGGGGATGGGGGGGGGCGGGTTATTGTCAAAACAGTCATTATGGTAATTATTTATGATCTACATATTTTATAGGTGCAGTGAACTTAACCAATAAACTGTCAAGTTTGTCTCTGTATTTGGCTAACACCTACCTTCATGGTTTAAGGATACCATGTGAATGACGGCGAGCATCCAGATTATGTCCCATCCATATTCCCACGACGACCATCGTCAGAAGGCTCAAAGAGACTAAAGCGATACCAAAGGAGAGATGCTGTTTCTCAGCATGAGGTCCTGCCAGCAAAAAGGCAGCGAATAAAGCCACGTACAGAGGCTTCTACTGAAACCCCTGAAGATGTTGATACAGCTTATCCTGAAGCCCCTTTCACTGAGGATTCACTTCCTCAGACCTCTGATCATTATACATACATTACATAGGCAGCAGGTTTCCATTGCCATAGAGGTTGCCAATCTCAGGAGAGAAAGAGATGAGGCAAGAAGAGAACTCCAGAACTGGTCTGGGCGTTTGTCTGTTCATGCTATTGAAGGAAACGACAGTGCATGCAGGGCCATGACTGGGCTCAGCTGGTCAGTTTTTGACTGTCTTCACAGATATTTAGTTCAGTTCATTAAATCATCACCAAAAGGTTTTAGATTGTCTACCCAGGACCAGCTCTTCCTTTGCTTGCTCAAGCTAGGCCAAAATCCATCAATTGCTTTGCTGAGCCAAACACTACACACACCAGAACCCACCGTCCGCCACATATTCCAACGTTGGCTGAATCTTTTGTATGCGAGAATCACTTTCCTCATTCACTGGCCTGACAGGGAGTGCATCACCCAAACCATACCACCAGTGATGAAGGCCAACTTTCCGCTCCTCACATCAATTATAGATCGCTTCGAGATCAGAATTGAACATCCAAAAGCCCTTAAAGCCAGGTAAAGGTGCCAATATCTAGGGTTTAGCCAGGTAGCTTTGACAGTGTTCGTACACAGGTCTGAATAAGTAATACGAATGAGTTTGATCATTTACAGGTCTTGTTTTTTAAATGTATGCTCAGATAGAGGGATGCTCATTGTACCCAGCCGCTGCTGTTCATCTAACTGTGTTTTTGTTTCTTCTTTTCAACAGGGCAAAATCATGCTCTAATTATAAGAAGTGGACTACAGTCAAATATTTCATAGTGTGTAGTCCTGCAGGAAACATCACCTACTTGTCCAAAGGTTGGGGAGGAAGAGCATCAGATGTCAAGATAGTTAGGGGATCTGGCTTTATTTCACCCCTCTACCACCATCCTATGTTTCATCTTACATAAAGTGCACATCTTCTACACTAACAGTTCATCACATACATTTTTTTGGTAATCATTATGGACAAGTGTTGTTATTTACTGTTTGACTGCAAACATTAAAAGCAAAAGGCCTACATCTTATGCATTACTTGTTTTAGATCTTGGCTGATCGGGGTTTTACTCTGAAAGATGAGTTTGCCTTACTTGGTGCCAGTCTCGAAACCCCAGCCTTCACTCTCGGCAGGAAACAACTCCCAGGCAAAGACGAAAAGATGAAATCAAAATTTCGGATTCATATTGGTAAGTACAGTCATTATCCACAGACTGGTAAACTATTGCACATATCAATATGATGGAAAATAAATTAACTCTTTTACTAAATTTAAGTTATATAAAAAACAGCACTAACGGACTGTAGCAAATTGTATAACAGTGCAAAAACAAAGTAGACTGAACAAACAACTAGAACAATGGTAAAATGTGAAGTTTTATACTTGAAAATATTTTAAAACAACTGATGGGTGAACAGAAGCGAAGATTCCACATCCTGGATGGGCCGCTCCCTGTTTGCTTCGTAAAGACCCTGCGGGACGAGATGGAGAACAGGGATGTAGCCACCATTGACAAGATAGTACATACCTGTGCCGCCTTGGTCAACATGTCAGGTAGCATTGTGTTCAATAAAAACAGACGGGGGGATGTATAGGTCAAATCAGTCCTGCTGTCTTATCTCTTAGAGTCACTTAGTTTGGGCCATGGCAGCAAAAGAACAACTCTTCAATGACTATCCTTCAGCTTTTTAAATCTACCTTACTGCTCTGCTCTCCTTTCAGGAATGACAGTTGACACCACCTAATTATTCTGTAAATGTAAATAAACTATGTATTAGGAATTGTCTTAGCTAGTATTAACCTAACAGCCACCTAACAACAAATGCTCGCAAATGTTAATGAACTATAATTATAAATAATTGTTTAGGTTTTGTGTTTTGCCTGAAGCTCCTGTTCTGTGTCTGACACAGCACTGTCTGTTGACTCCTGAAATTGTTATACATCATTTGTGATTATTTGTATTGTTTCATAATATTTGTGTGCCATGTATTACATATAAAGATATAACAGACAGTGTATTTGCAGTCTCTAAGGAAAATGTTTTATACCTGAAGCTCCAGCTCTGTATCTGGGGTTCCTGCCAGCTGTGGGTAGATGTGCCTGGCCCAAAAAGGGCTAATGGTGTCCACTGCCTGACACTGAAAATCTTCATCTTGTTGGACACGGAAGATAACGGTTTGCTTTGGCGTCCAGGTGATGAAGTCTGCATAGGTTGTTTTGCACACAAACATCTGCACCTGTAAAAAGAAAAGGAAGAAAAAAGTACAGCATAGACTCCAACTACTTACCTGCAATTAACAAAACACAGATAATAAAATTCCTTATGAGTTGTTATTTATTGTATTACCTGGGTGTAGTAGCTGTGGTTGGTCCTCAGCGACAACAAAGTGTCCAGATGTCCTCTCTTGTCTGCTGGCCAGTGATCAGCTGACAAATCACTTTTCCACTTCAAAGGGCACTTTACCTCAACCACCCCCTTTCCACAGCAAACGCAGTGTACATAAGCATCACAGCTTACACCAATGTAGGGCTTCTCTGCACACTCTGAAGCCTGCCCGTTGAATACTGATGCTTGTGTGGGGTTTGTATATGTCACTGGAGATGTTAATCAAAGTGGGTGCTGTATATGCAGTTGTAAGGCCCAGTGCATACTTGTATGTCTCAATTGCATCCTTTTCGTGTTCCCTACCCCAAATGATGCCTGGTGTTTTCAGCTGATTTTTGCGTGACTCTTTCTGCACAATATCCCTCAGCAGTGATTTTGATGGTTTCTCAAGAGATGTGTGGATAACTCTGTGTGCTGGTGTACCCGTCACCCTCCCAACCCTCTGCTGGTGCCAAGATGAACATTCTGCCTGGTCTTTTGTCTCTTCCTCTATTGCCTGTACCTGATCATCTGAACATTCTGACAGATGTTGGTACCAAGGCTTTGGTTTGAAAGGGTCTGCAAAAGCCTTGAAAGTGCTCAGACCAACAGGCAGTTCTCCTGAGGCAGACTGCATTTCCAAGAACTGTTGTTTATTTTCTTCATTCGCCATTGGAATGATCCTGCGGCCCTGTGTCCCTTTTTTTTGGCTTTGTCTCCATAGAAGTCTATATTGATGACCATGTCTGCCTCAACTTTTGTCGTGCAGACTTTATTCCAGGCACAGGCGATGCTGGTTGGTGCCACACTTGTATATCCAAGACGAACTGATGCCTCCAACTTAAAAAGCAGGGCTCCGACATGGGAACAACTTTCTCCTAGTCTAGAGTAAAACAAATATATTATAAATAAATACTTTTTCACCAAATAACAAAAGCATTTCTTCCCTTCTGAAGGATTACATAGGTGGCATTGTGACTGTACTATTAGTGTTATGCAGTCCGCTTACCCTGCCATGCAATCACAGTGAGCAGCTGTGACCTCTCCAGTCTTGTTAACAGCAACCCAGGTGTTGTGGGGTTTATCTGTAACTCTCCATGATGGATTTACATGGGTCTTGAGTCAGCACAGGGTTTGTGGTGAAGAACCACATCCACCCAGCCACTGGTAAAAAAGGTATGTGCTTCCAGAGACCTGAAGTTCTTCATTGAACTTGCAGTGTAAATCCCTAGAGGACAGGTTAGCAGACGCACATCTCTAAACCTGCTCTGTCACATCTAAAAACATTTAAAAAACATTGGCAATCCAGAAAGTGAATTAATAAAGACTGCATTTTGCTATTGTGATGATACTGTGTTGTGGTATATTTACTGAGATTATAAAGATAGGCATATATAAAATCATATAATCATATATAAAAGACATAACATCGTCAATCATCAACCCTACCTATAACTAGATGCTATCATTAATTAGCTTGGTAAACCCCCTATTTAACACATTATTATATAAAACATATTTATAGTTTACACAGTAACGTAAATTGGACAGACTATTAAAACGGATAAATAATGTGTCTTGATGACGTCCTATACAAACTACCTGGAGATTCAATGAGGTAGTTATAGATGTCAGGATATGACACCTCAGGCCATTGAGTCGGATCATTTATCCACTCGTCCACCGGCAGGCTGAATGGACATTGATCGCCGACTGCTTTTAATTTGATCGTCATTTTCCAATGATTTAATGTAATAGTTTGCCTGTCTGGCCATTGTAATCGGGCTCTTTGAAGATCCAAAAATCTCCGGTTTTCTTATCGGATTGGCAAAAACTTCTGAATTTGTATTAACCGCCGTTCAACTGACAGCTTTGTTTTCCCCCAAAAGTGGGCGGAGTCGTAATTTTCTCCCGGAAGTGACGCATTTGTTACTCTCATCTATAGTACACATTGGAATGATTTCTTACAACTATATTAAATAGATAAAGGTGTGCTCTCTCTCGCTCGCACACAGAGGCTGTGTGCTCCACCGTGGCGATGACGGCTTGCGTTAAAAAGAAGAAAAAAAACATATTTGTAAAGTGGGGGGGGACAGGTCCCCCATGTCATTTGCTCACTACTAGTCTACCACCAGGTGTTTTGTATCTTTGTTTGACTCTTCAGGTTGTAAAACGTTATAGACGGAATTTGGAACCAGATTTACTGCGGCTGGGTTAAATGCAGAGGACACATTTAGTTTTAATGTATGCGAGTACTGAGACAATAAATAAATATAAATCGTAATAGTATGCTCTTTCTGCGCTTCTGCTTAACAGCGTGTTGTCAGGTGTCTCGGATTCGGAGCGTGTTATGAAACCTTTTGGAAAAAAAAATCTCTCCGCACAGAATATTCGAATATTCGCTGCTGATTACTACCGAATATCCGGAGCCCGAAAAATGGTATTCGGGACAGCCCTAGCACACAGTTGGGTTGCTCACTCCGAAAAGATGTCCAATGCTTCGGTACTCTGAGCGTTAAAAAGAAGAAAAAAAACATATTTGTAAAGTGCTAAAAATGCTGTTCACTTATTTAACCCTTTTTTCTCAACCTTTCCCTTTACCAGCCAAGGCCCCTGTATGTCAGGATTAATTTAAGCGTCCCTGTCCTGGACAGGTTTTTTAATGACCAGGACACACGCCCTGATTTCAGGCTGAGCAGGGAGTCCCTGAAGGTGCTGCTGGACCTCCTGGGTCAGGACAGGAGACATGGATGGGGGGCCACAATTGAGACCCTGGTGTTCCTGTTCTGGCTGGCAAGTGGGGCATCATGCAGGGTGGTCTCCAGAGTTTTTGGGATGCCTAGATCCACGGTACATCGGATTGTCCACAGAGTGACTAAGGAGGTGGTGGCCATTCGCCACCAGGTCATCCCCCTCCCCAGGACAGCAGAAGACCTCGAGGCTGTGTTGCGTGGGTTCGCAGGGCTGGCCGGACACAGAGCCTTCAGAAAAGCTGCTGGAGCAATCGACGGCTGCCATGTCCGCATCCAAACAAACGGCCGCTACAAGGTGTGGGACCCCAGCGCTTCAACAGCCATCACTCCCGGGCACGCTCCATCATCGAGCGTGCCTTCGGGGTGATGAAGACGAGATTCAGGAGTATCTTCCTGCAAGCGCTGCAGGTGCACCACACCTTTGTTCCTCAAGTAAGTAATCACTCATTAGGACATTTTGATAATACTGAAGAGTAGATCTAACATGAGGTATAACATATATATATATTTATATATTTATATATTTCTGCCAATTTATAATTTCAGATCATAACAGCATGTGCCGTCCCCCACAACATCTGCATTGGGGCCGGAGACATCATGGCCCCAGAAGAGGACATCATGGCCCCAGAGAATGTGTTGGAGGCAGTCAGTGGTGCTCCTTGGCGGGACCAACTGTCTGCGGAGGTGTCTGCCCTGGAGGAGGTTCCTGGTGACCACGATTATGTGTAAAGGTATGTAAAACAATTGACGAGCTGTGATAAAATAACCTTGTGCAATATTTATATACATCTTTTGTTCTTATCTGCTGCTGAAAACATCTTAGTGACATGGCAGCCGTCGATTGCGTCCGCCCTGCGAACCCTAGCCTTAATGGACAATCCGATGTACTGTGGAGAGAAGCATCCCCAACACTATGGAGACCACCCCAAATGAAGCCCCACCCACCCTCAGAGGACACCAGGAGTGGAGTGCACCAGCTGGGCGTAAAAAAGTAGGGCTTAACTCTAACGTCGGGCTTAGCTATGTCCGATTTAGTGATTCGAATTTACACCGAGTGCACCAAGCCTGACTAGTCTCGGGCGTAGCTGCGCCTGGTATTAAGATGCGCGTCCACGTGAATACACGCAAAACCGTAATTGTTGCCAAGCAACACACGTCTATATAATTTAACACTCGAACTCCTCCATTCAGAGCAAGCTAAGAATTAAATAACGAATATGGATAACGGAAAGAAGAGAAAACCCAATTTTACAGATAGAGAGATTAGAACCTTAATTGAAATATATGCAGAGCATAAAAACTCGCTAACTGCCAAATTGAATAATACCATAACTAACAAACACAAACTCGCAGCCTGGAATTCAATCACTGGTGCGATAAATGACTTGGGTGATGGAGGGATACGGACGGTGGAAGAGTGTAGGAAAAAGTGGAAGGACCTACTATCCAGAGCAAAAAAGGATTCATCGGTTCTCAAAAACCCTCCGACCGGCGGAGGCCCTGCTCCAAAAACCTCTCCATACAGCGAAATCATAATAGCTATTTTTGGAGAGGATTCCCCCACTTTCACCGGGTTGAATGGGATCGACAGCTCAGAGCCGTCAACCTCAACATGTGAAGAGGTTGACGCAGACGTGTCAGCTGTCACTAGTGGTAAGTCATTAGAGTCACCCTACATTATCTATATAAACATTTCCCCCGTGAGACATCACGGCTAGCAAGATAACAATTAGCAATCGCGGCAGCTGATAGCAACTGACAATAACTGATAGCAACTGACAATAACTGACAGTAACTTGCCATTTTACAGACTCAGAGGACCGCAGAGAAGAGGGAATTCCCACAGCCACAGCGTCAGCGATGACTGAAGGGGAATCCCAAATGGCCACACCCCGAAAGAGGAAGAGGGATTTGTCAGAGCTACAGCAGGAACTGACGGAGAAAGAGATCGTTCGTGTGGAGGTGGAGACCGCAAAATTGAGAGCGGAACACGAGAAGATTGAGCTGGAGAAGGAGAAATTGAGACTCCAAATAATAATTCTTAACAATCAGCTACTAATCACTGAAGAAGACAATTCTGTAATCATGTTTTTTTATCTCAATTTCATGTTAATAGTTCTCCAAAATGTTGTTATTTAATGTTCTTGTGTGTGTTCTTTGAATAAAATAGGCCTAATGAAAATATGTGGTCACAATGGGAGCTTATTGAAATGCAATTGCAAAAAAACAGTGTTCATATTACAGATATATAGGTCTATATAGGTTGTTTATTATATGATTGCAGGTAAGTCGTCCACCGATATCTTCGCGGATGCCAGCAGGAGCCACAGGGTTCTCATCCGCCTCCAGTACCAATTCTCCTTGCATCGGAAGGGGGTTCTCTTTTTCACACAGATGTTGTGCAGCACCGATCACGCAGACGCGCTCAGGGTGCATTCGCATTTCACTGTGGAGGCAGTGAAACCTACAAAAAAAAGCAGAAACCTACCTTAACTTACCTCTTCTATCTGGCTTTTAATGTGTGATTGTTTTTGTATTATTTGACTCTAACTTTAACTATATATTTATTTGTTGTTCCTTTCTTTTCTCTTCACTATGTCTTTGAGCACCTGTAAAAGCGCTAACAAATTAAATCTATTATTATTATTATTAAAAAACAATTTAGCCTATGTCTAGGCTACATTAAAAGGCTGGCCTTTTATATATTATAAAAATGACTTGGGCTACTAACCTACGTTTGAGCACTTCAATGCAGCGCTCTACAATGTTCCTCGTTTGTGTATGCTTCTCGTTATAGCGGCGTTCCCTCTGCGATGACAGGTGTCATAAGCCAGCGCTTCAGAGGGTATCCACTGTCTCCGAGAAGAAGACCCGTTGAAGGGCGCTCTCTCTCAGGATGCGAGCATCATGGGTCGACCCAGGCCATCTTGCAACGAGGTCGACAATGCCCATGTCCGAGTTGCAAACAATTTGAACATTGAATGGTAACCCTTTCTATTAACATACAAATACTCATGTTCAGAGGGGGCCTGAATGCGAACATGAGTACCGTTGATGCATCCGACAATACCAGGTATACCTGATTTTAACAATGGATTTCGCTGCTTCTTCTTGTGTTGGAAGGTGAATATAATTCTTAAGGCGGCGCTGGAGAGCCAAGGAAACGTTTCTAATAGCCCGACATGCAGTTGTGCGATGAACATTAATCATGTCTCCCACAGTATTTTTGAAAGGCCCCAAGGTTGCAAGGTTGGGGAGAGCGCAGCGTTTCGGTCTGATCCGTGCTGGAGGTGAGGGGAGATCTCCTCGATTAAATCAAAAAGGGCTTGTCTGCCGAAACGAAACCTCTCTATCAGTTCACTGTCTGAATAGATGTCCAGTGGGTTTGTGAGGCAAATGTGTTTATTAACTTGTAAAACTCACATAATTTATATCTTTTTTTAAGATTGTCCCACTTCTTCTTAGCTTGCAGGGGAGTTACACTTAGTGTACTAATTAATTACAAATAAATAAATAAAAGGGTCCTATAAATAATAAAACATTCTCATGCTTCAGATGTTTGGGTTTTTTGCCTGTTGAGGTCCATTATTTTTCCCGTGATGTAGTGTCCAGCCTTCGCCCATCTGGCCTTCACTTCGTTCTCCTCGAAGTTTTATTTTGAAAGCCACCTCTTGAAGCAGACTAAAATGAAATGGACGAATAAAGAAGTACTTGAAAATCAAATATGTCTAAAATGTATCAGTCCGAACAAAGCAGGACCAGGACTTTTCACAAAGGAAATATGATATATTAATGTTCAATATTAAATGACAAATTACCAGGTCCTTCCAATTCAACAAAGAGCCAGGCTAGTGCTGCTAAGAGTGCCATACCTTTCACAGATGTGAGCTTCTTTGGGGTTAAAGGCTGCCGGGTGGACTTCGGGCACTGCTTCCCTGTCAGGCTCCTTTCACGAAGCGTCTTCGTGCCCCAAACTGCCACTGCCAACCCTTTCACGAAGAGAGAGTCCCGCGTGTTAGCTTCGATATGTGACCAGGGGCCGTATTCACAAAGGATCTTAAGGCTAAAAGTAGCTCCTAACTGGCGAATTTAGGAGAAACTCCTAAACATAATGGGCGTGTCAGTCTTAAATTTAGGACTCCTAATTTTTTTCACTAAGAGCAATTCACAAAGTATTTTAGGCTTAAAAGTAGCACCTAAGTTTAGGAGAGCTTAAAAGTCCTCGAGAGGACTCCTAACTCAGTAAGACCTATTCACAAAAACTCAGAAGAGGAAGAGCTGTGTGATGTGATGCTGCAGCTGGACTTTCATCTTGATTTCTCCTGTGGGGAAGATATATATATCATTTGTAACACATTTTTGGGAAGCGGGTTGAACAGTTGCACATTGTAATTCTTCTGTAAATATTAAACAGAAAGGTTTTTCATGTAGCCTATTGCAATTATTGCATGCATACCCCTCAATCTCCTTTTTCACGGGGGGGGGTGCGAGTGACTTCTCCGACCGGCCCACCTCGGTCCGCTAGTAAATCGCCAGCGGGGGCGGGCGAGTGACTAATCCGACCGGCCCGTTGAGTCAACGGCCCACCGGGACGATGCCCGGTATGCCAGATGGCCAGTCCACCCCTGACCAGCAGTAACAATTGCTTTTAATTGCCTCCTTGATTTAATGCAATTTACGTATTTGTATTGTTTGCTCTCTCTCTTTAACGTGCATATACAACGTCATTATCGTGGTCTGCACAAACTTGTCATCATGCGTGTATTCTGCTAACTGCACTGTCCATAACTATTTGATAGGAATACATTTCTAGCCGAGGCTATTTCCTTGTTTTTCGGTGATTTGGTGGGCTCGTTTGTGGGATGTTGCGGATGAGTTTCACCGAGACCGCCTGCTCTGAACAACCAATCACCGTACTGACCGCTTCGAAACTCATGCACGAGAATCGACGTCATCCATAGCAACGGCGCGTCACTCTTAGTTCACTCTTAGTGATTTATCCTTAGTATGAGTAGGTCTCAGCGGCTTTGTGAATAACTTTTAAGAAAAAACTCCTACGTAAAATGTTTTAGCGCGAGTTAGGAGCACTCCTAGCGGTAAGATAAAATGCTTTGTGAATACGGCCCCAGACCTCTGGACGCACTTTCAGATCATAGTGAATCTAACAAAAAACTCAAACATAAATAATGAATGACAATTTAATGTTATACTTTACATAGGTTGTACGATGTTGGAGAGTAGACCAGGCCATTTGGAGAATCTGAGAGGGATACAACGCTGTATATACTGCATGTTTAGTAGTTGTACTTGTTAGTGCACAGTATACTTGCTACAAAATATTGTACCTCATCTCCTTTTCGGGTTTGACGTGGTGCCAACTCATTGCCAGACTCTGTAATTGTATAGAGCATAAGGTAAAGATAGGTAACAGTTGCACCTCGTTTAAATTCACCCACTTGCTTTAACCTGTTAAGCCCCAAGCCTGTTACCGCCGGCGGGGACCTTGGGGCTTAACAGTTGAGTTAACATTTCAGAGCAGCATTTAACGAAATCTACTAAAACAAAGAACTTCATTATCAAGTGGTCAGCTTTTATCCACAAAAGTGTATCTTTCATTAACTTTTTGAGAGAATTAAGCATAAATCTGTCAAATGTTGAAAACGGCATTGTTTCACTGAAATAGCGTTAAAATCACAAACTGCCATTAAGTGGTCACATTATTAATGACAAGTATTATCAGAGCAAGAAGAATAAGTCAGACACACATATTTAACTTAACTAATGCCAGCTTTGTCCTTTCATTTGCACTGTTGAACATTGCAATAAACATCTCTTACCATCAGAAGGCAGTTTGGAAATAACACTTTCCAGTCTGGAAACAAGCCACCTTTTTTTCTGTATTTCATTGTCACTTTCTGTAAAAATATAAAAGATTATTAACCCTATAAAAGATAAAAACAGCTTTAAAACTATTGTTATAATTTTTTGAGTTTGATGTCAAATGGATGCCGAGAGGTGTTGCAGAACTCATCATAAAAAACATCTCTCAAAAGTTAAAAATAGTTTACCGCTTAGTAGTAGTAGTTTATTCCCATTTCTGGAAACTACTCTATGCAAATCTATACAATTTATATTATGGGACAAAACTTGTTCGAACACATATTGTTTGCATCATAATTGTTCATTAGTGGATACATTATTTTAAGGGATAAAATGGTTCATTATTACAGAAAATAAGTTAGAAACATTTAATGTAATTAAATCATTCTTCAATCTTTGAAATCAACCATGACAAATTCAACATTTTGATCAAATGGCATCCTAAGGACAGTGTAATGAGGAACAAATAAATCAGATCTCACCACTAATTTCATCTGCCAATGGGGTTCAGCTGTTTCAGAAGATGTTGCTGTAACTATATTTAAAGCACGCAGTGTTAGATTTTCTGCCTTAACAGTTGCTGTCACGTTCTCCTGCGCCTCCAGCCTAAGACAGAAGGGAATATGTTATGAGTAGCTAACTTACAAGAAAAGTGAGTTTATGAACTTAGTTACTTTACACCGCTGGCCATACAGATAGATAAGCTTTGCACAGAGGCATCAAAATGCTAAACTGACTGCTACACAATTAAAATAAATGCTTTTATATATTTCTATTATATGTGACTCTTTGGCAGATCTGTTATTATTAACACTGCTGCTTTAGTTGTTCTGATTGCTAAAATCAATCACATAATAATTTTAAAGCCGATATTCCGTGGGGTCGGGGGCTCGGATCCTTGTCACCTTTTTCATCCCTGAGTACAGTTGCTTTAGCGTGTAGAAGCTAGTAAGCCTACTATTTGATTTGTTTTAGATAGGCACAACATGTTTCATATGCAGACCTTATTTTCCTGTTCTATGTTCAAATAAACCATTTTCAGTGGTACCGCTGAGAAAGAGTAATTTTTTTCGGTCATGGAAAATTAGGTAAAGGTCATGGAGAAGTCATTGAAAATCATTGGTGAAAAAGTGTATGAACCCTGCTTGATGAAACCGTCCTGCCAGCGTACCCAGTAAACCATGTCAAGTTTACTTTGTACATATTTCTCTCTGTCAAAGTCCTTAATATAAGACGTTGGAACGATTTCTTTAACTCCGTCGTCCAAGTATTTAACGTAGGCAAACATTTTTGCTTAATTAATCGTTTGATGTGGTTGCTGTGTGGGTCAGTCCAGAGCTCTATAATAGAAATTATATTATAGAGCTCTGGGTAAATGGTAAATGGACTGTACTTGTATAGCGCTTTACATACTACATGTCGTTCACCCATTCACACACCGTTGGCCATGCCATCGGGACCAACTCATCTTGCCCAAGGATACATCGGGCAACACACTCCTTCGCAGCCAGTCGAACATCTCCTGTCTCTCAGCCAATCACAGAGCGAATGTAACTATACAGAGCGGGAAGCATACCTCAGCATGCGCGCTTCACGCTCTGTTTAGTTAAATATAATAATATTTAAAGTAAATACCATAGACTGCATCTCTCTTACAGATTTTGTCTGTGTGCAGTAGACGTCGTATATAGATGTATAATGCTTGCAATCTTTTGAACTCTAGCAACACAGTCAAGGTTAAAAAATGTAATTATACTAATCAGTTTAGAATATCCAAGTTTATTTTTTGGCAAATAAATTACTTTTATCTAAAATATTCATAGTTTTTTCTCATTTAAAATTACAAATGTAATCTTGTAAATGTTGTGTTTTGTCTGAATATTTCCCACCCTCCCTGGCTCCATAATATTACATTTAATGACCCCCAATGACCTGAAACAAGGCAGCTGTCTTTGACACGCCGTCTCTGTTGCAGCAGTCCCGATCCACGTAGATCAGCTGGGGGGGGGACCCCAGCGAGTCGGTACCGCCTCATCAATCCAGCCGCCATACTGGACAGGCCCTCGGAGCAGGTGAGGACCTGCCCGTACTCGTTACCTACATTGGTAACCCAGGCGGCCGCGTCGGAAGCAGTACCGGCGAGCTTCTACGTCACCTGGACAGAGAGAGAGAGAGAGAGAGAGCGAGAGAGAGATTTAAAATGTGAGTGCATAAACACATGGCGGCTGTAAGAAAAAAATGAAATTGTGGCTATACTGACCTTCTTGGTGGAATCCATCTTTAGGATGGATCTGAAGGTGGACGTGATCCTGGCCTTGTACTCATCCAGCCGCGTCAGTACGAGAGTGGGCCAGGGACACTGGCAGGGAGAGTCTGTTTCTCTGTACTCGTCATTTTGAGGACTGATGAGAGTTTCTCTGTCAGGTGTTGGACTTGCCTGGTGAAGCTCTTCTCTCTATACTCAGCGTTCTCTCGAACACGGAGCACATTGTTCTCCTGTTTGAGTGCCTCTACACTTAGCCTCTTGACCAGTGGTTTCCAACCTGGGGGGCGCCAAAGATCGCAGGGGGAGCGCCAGGCCTCAGATGATTTGAGGCCAAATATCATATTTAGGATGTGCCGTACGCAGGTCCTGTGCTGGTACTCAGTCTTTCATGAATCGGAAAGTGTCGGTGCGTATTTATTTGCTTTGTCCTACGTAAGCAACCTTCCCACGCCAATCCTACGCAAGGCTTTATAAATGAGGCCCCAGATCCTTTCTGAAGGCAACTAAGGGGATGAGGGCGGTGAAGATAGAGGATTCTTTTTGATGATTTGAAGTTATTTCATAATTCTGCTAAGACTCATGCGGCGCACAGAAGCCTTACCCCTCGATTCCACCGAGTCCGTCTGCGTCGCGTAACGGCTCCGCCGCGGTTTTGGTCCGGTCTCCTCCCGGCGTCATACCCTACCGGGCGCGTTTCAGAAGCATTACGGAAGCGGAGCGTCTTGCCTGTCTGCTCGCAGTTTTTGTTGATTTGGGCATATTTCCTGGGCAGGCTACTTTGTACAGACAAAGTTAATAATAATTGTAATATCCCAGTTATAAACGACATGAATAAAAGATGTGTTGCTGTATTTTAGTGGTAAAAAAAAAGGCATTCATCATCATAATTATTCTATATATATAATTTACACAGTGCCTGTAAACCGGAGGAGAACGCTGGCATTTCTCCTCCTACTTGAAAGACTGGAGGGATAGGGGCTGCAAAATTAGTTTGTGTGTGTGTGTATATATATGCTATATATGGTCTGAACGTTCCACTTCCTGCCTGCTCGTCATTACCTTATGGCTGCGCCGCGACAAAAATAGGATTCATCCTAATTTTAGAGGAGCCCTGCGCCGAGCCGCTTCTGGGACGCGCCTGGGACGTAACGCGGCGTGTGTGGTGGAATAGCACCCATTGACTAGAGTGACCGCTATCCTTACGGACGCCGCGTCGCGGCCGTAACGCGTCGCAGACGGACTCGGTGGAATCGAGGGGTTAGGGCTGCCTATTTTCTTCGGCCCAGAGAAGCTCAGGCTAAAGGAAATACTGCATGCAGAGGGGCTGCCTTCAGGCTCCGGTTCCTCCAGAGGTTCCTGACTGGACCTGCTGACCTGTAACCCGGGCCTTATTGGAGCACTGTGGTGGGCTGTTCCTAATGGACCTGAATGGATTACAATTGAACAATCTCTCTGGTTTCTATGAAGGTCTCTTCAAGGTGTGGGGACTAGTGTTAATTTCGTTTACTAAAACTATGACGAAATATGTTCGTCAACGACCCTTTTTTCCATGACTAAAACGAGACGATGACGAGACGGCAGTAAACAATAACTGTAACGAAATCATCATGCAATATCGTTGATGAAAAGTGACGAGACGAAAATGTAGTTAACTAAATAAAAACTATGCCAAAATCTCTCTTTACTTTCGTTGACGAAAAATGAGGAGACGAAATATTATCAAAGATAACGTTACATCTCTGATAGTCAGTTTTTCTCCCAGCAGTTCCATTTCCGGTGCTGCGGCTGGGCAGCAGCTGTGTGTCCGTGCTGCGCGCGGCGGTACATTTGAATTACACCGGGCCAGCGGCACACTGAACTGTCAGGAAGACTCGGGTCTAACTCATGGTCTAACTAACCTTATTTAACAGAAAATAAAATGGGTTTGGGAGCAGTGGTCGCATTAACCGAATACCCCCCGCCCCCTCACGACACTGTGTCTCAGGGGATCTTAATATTTAAGAACCTATTAATGTGTTATACCAGATTAACGGGAATAATCTCAGCTAATTGACGATACAAACCATTTTTACCAAAACAAAACACAAGTCTCATAAGAAGCATCTAAATGACCCCTGAGCGAAAAATGCTAACGCACTTTGGCACAGAACTCAAGATAAAAGTACCCTTATTACTTATCGTAGCTGCACATACAAGATATCCGATTAAAGCTGAGGTTCCACAGATTATTTAGGTATATAGTATCATCACTGAGTGATCCGAACTCGCGACAGGGGAAGCAAACACAGACATCACAACACGTACCTTAACGGAGCTTCTAGGGAGATCGTCTCACCGTAGCTGTCAATCAGATCAAAAGACGTGTTCAATGGCATTAAAACGCGGCTGAATCGGATAATGTTTCTGTGTAATACTTTTTTTCATTTATAATCCATAATTCCATTTTTATGTAAAAATCAGCTGCTAACGGTAGAGTTATCGCAGCTTCCGGTCTTGGCTATGCGGCAGTCTAACACACACATATTACCAAATAAGGACTATGTGGGAGTTCCCCTCGATTCCATTGGCTCTGACGGTTAGAAAGAGATGTCAATCAGCAAAATCGAGCAAGGGGGGCCAGAGATAGGTCAAATCCACCCAAATGACCCCAGAAGTGTTTTTTTTTTGCTAAATCTCTCTAAAAAGGTCAAATATCACTTGTTTTGCATCAATCTTGATACAGGGTACTTATTATATGTTGTAGTTTGGATTCGTAAAGCTTTTAGTCTACTAACCCATCATCCAAGGTTAGTTTTCACTATAAGTAATTTTTTTTTTACTGTGTTCAATCTCAATTTACTTTAAAATAAAAACATCTATATTGATTCTGACACTTCTACATCCAACTCACAGGTGTAACCTTGCTTTGAGAAGAAAGATGATTAATTTAACCCTTTTAGAAGATATGGTCATTTGTTCTGGGAATGTCATTTTCGAGCCTGAGACCTGAAAAACAGGCTCGGGGCTTAACAGGTTAATGTCCCATACAGCCTGATTCAGGCCATCATTACTGAGGGGATATGGGGTGGATTGAATTGTTTGATGTCTGATTGCTTTCTGGTAGTCGTCCTTGCTATTGTTTGTCCATCTATAAGGCTGTTTGGTATGGTTCAGTTTACTGGGTTCTACTGCGTGAGGGTCTGTTACTGTCTTTTTAATGTAGAGTGTAATTTGACTATGGTCAGATAAGGGTGTTAGGGGGCTGACTGTGAATGCCCTCAGACAGAAGGGGTCAAGGTCTGTGAT